>JAFIRS010001996.1:0-265091 GCA_018342105.1 Gonioctena quinquepunctata
AAAAAAGGAGAAACAGCTGAGGGGCCCATTGGAAGCTTGGCGAGGAGTCCCTGTGCCAAACTCGATCGAACGCCTTGAGATATCTAATGCCACAGCTAAAGTTCCTCCATACTTTCAATAGATAGGCTGCCATATATGTGAGACGTATGCGATCAAGGTACCAGTTGATCTCTGATGGCGGAAGCCATATTGCCTATCATTGATAATTCCTGAGTCTTCCAGATATTTCTGGCTCGATGTTGATGGCTTTTTTCCATGACCTTTGAAATAATAGATAGCAGTGCGATAGGTCTGTAGTTACTAGGTAGGGTCTTTTGCCTTTTTAGGGACTCGCTGTACTCTTCAATTCCAATGGACGAAATATCCTCAAATTGTAAGAGTGGTTGAACAACTTACAAAGAACAGATTTAGTTCGGGCACATTTCTTGAGAACAATCGGCGGGATCCGTCAGATCCACAGGCTTTGTTGGTGTTGAGACCCAGCAAAATCTTTCTGATAGTACGTTGGCGAAGGTGATCTCGGGCATGTAGCTGGTCAATAGGTGTAATGTTCGGGGTTGTTTTCCCGAAAGAATCCAGAGTGGAATTTCCAGCAAATGGTGCAAAGATATTGCTTTTTCCTGGGCAGTCGTTGCTGAGTGTTCCATCTTCTTTGGTTAGGGAGGAAAAGGGCTGGAAGGAAGTTTCTTCCCAAGCTTTCGCGAAAGACCAAAATGAACGGGATCCGTTGGGACATTCAACAAGTTTTGATCTTATTTTGGCATTATGAGCATCTTTTAACATTCTATTGTCTCTTTGCATATGCCTCTAGCCTCAACATATGCTGTCTGGTCTGGTCCCGGATTTTTTGCCATCGATGGTATGCTGCCTGTTTGGAAGCCACAGCTCGAGCAGTTTCTGTTAAACCAGGTTCTATCCGATGATGTTCTTCTTTCGGTATTCGGTATGTAGGTTTGCATCCCAACATGATGATTTCGAAATTGTCTCAGCACATCGTGTTGGATCTACTGAAGAGAAACAAACTCTCTTCCATGGAAACGCTGAGAAAAACATACGAAGACCTTCCCAGTCGGCCGAATTGTAATGCCACATGAGACGGGGTGGTATTGTGCTGCTCGATGGTAAAATGGAAAGAGCATGTTGTGGAGATGAGGGTGTGATCAGAGTTTCCAAATGGGCACAAACTTCTATTCTATACGGGTCAGGGTTGGTGGTGAGGAAAAGATCTAGTGTATTGGCAGACTGGTTGTTGACATCAGGGATGCGGGTTGGTAGCTCGACCAGTTGTTCTAGACCATGAGTGATGGCAAAGGCCTCAGCTTGACGACCTGCCCGATTATGGCCCGATTATGAGTTCGTTTGCGTAACAATGTGATCAACAAGTTTATGTGAAAAAAAAACATATGATTGCATCTGAAGGCGATGAGACAGTAACTTTCAAAATGTCAGCAATGTAGAACTTCATGGAGCATCTTAAATGAAGCAAAACGACAAGAAGTTCCAGATGGTTTCATTTTAGTTCTTTTTCGTTTTCTAGTTTCATTGTGCGGATTTGTAGGCTGTGATTCTCCGATCCAGACTATCTCGATTTTTATTTGATTATGTTGTGTTTATTTCGGACCGCAGTCAAATTGCTGACTTTCTTTCTGTTAAGTTGTCCAAATCCACCAAAGCTGCCGCCCCTCTTTTTTTTTTTTCCAGGAAGATGATCAGTACGCCCCAACTTTTATCATCCGAAACGTCGGAACCTTCATCAGTTTCTGCTTCCGGTGGGTGGTATGGCAGAACAATTGCAATAGATGAATTTATTAGATGTATTCCAGTATTCCTCCATATTCCTGCCCACATGAACTCAAACTCTCATCTACGGTAAACAAATCTTCATCAGGTTTGTGAGATCCCCAAAAGCAAAACAAATACGTTTGTGCTCATTGGCATCTTCCTTGCCGTACATCTTTAGAGTTTTATGAAAAGAAACTTATATAATGAATGAATTATCGAATGTTATTCATATATATCCCCAACATATACAAAACAAATCGTATAAGTAACTTTTTTGTGATAGTTACATCTTTATGTTGACGTTCATTCTGATTTCCGAGCAAGTTCAAATGGTACAGGAAAAATTGGTTCTTCAAGAAGGTTAAAGATAATGTCTCTGAAGAGCAGATTTGGGAAATACTTATTAAAAAAAGGCAAAATGCAACACGAAAACAACTAAAAATAAAAATAGTTGAAACTTTTATGAGACTCGGTGAATAACTGTTACTTAATAGGAGGGACCCAAACTTGAAATAATAAGTGTATGTACGAATTTCTGGCCCCAAGGCCAGTTTGACCCTTCCCAATTTCCATTAGACTAGTCAGAGAAGTGAGTTTTTGCGAAAAATGGTTCCAAGTCTCCAAAAAATATGGGCAATAACTCATTGATTCGGAATGGGTTCTGAGAAAAACTTTTTTTTTTTTTGCTGCCGAAAATTGCAATTTTTATTAAGAAAACCAAAACCAAACAAGGTGTTTAGTTTTTTGGGAAAAAACTCAAAACTATGAGCGATAGCGAAAAACGGAAAAGCGATTCTTAAAGAGGAGGCAATTTACAATTATCTCTTTCTTCATTATTTATAATTTCGAATTAATGCTGAAAATAAGGCTCCCGCGCGACCGCCACATAAAATATTTTTTTGTATAGTATTAAATATTAATTTAAACATTTGAATAAATTATGGTGTGTTTTAACACTTGAAAGAACCAGGTCCCGTTGGAAAGAAAATAAGTTTATTTTATCAACAAGTAAGGCTTTTGTTAATGGGTCCTATTTTTACCTCGTTTTCATAAAAGCAGGGATAAATGTTAAAATGGCGAAAGTATTTTTTTTTATATCTATTGTTTTGTTCAATATAATTTTTTAAATTAACAAAAAACTGAAAATTAGAAAAATGTTAAAATGGCGAAAGTATTTTTTTTTATATTATTGAATTTGTTTATAAACAATTTATAAACAAATGTCCTAAAAAATTTTTTTCGAATGTTATTGAATGCCTTTGATGCAAAAGAGCAATATCAAAACATGAAAAAAAACAAATTTTTATTTTTTTTAATTTTTAATTTTTTGTTAACTTTAAAAAATTATAATAAATAAAATATTCATTTTTCAAACACTTTCATAACGTGATCTTGTTATGAATTTATATATATATATATGAAAGGCTAGAGAAATATTTACTTTTTCACCTTATTTTGACTTAATATCGAAAAAACATCCTAATTTTCAATCGAAAATTCTCCTGTCAAAATATCAGCTTTTTCAAAAAAGTCGGTGGGCTTTTTGTTCGTTGAGATCTCTACTTTCTGATGTTGTAAAAAAATATAACTATATGGTAAATGTTCTCGAAAATGAGAAATAACAGGTAGTAAGGCCCAGACCTCCTAGCCCTTCCCCACTTCTCTAAGAAATACCTTTTGATGGGCTAAAATTATATGCTTAGATGCCTATTTATTGCTATTTTGAGATAATTTATATACCTGAGTGACCTACGGAAAATTTAAGCCCATCAAAGGGTATTTCATAGAGAAGTGGGGAAGGGGCTAGGAGGATCTGGGCCTCACTACCTGTTATGTCTTTGCATTTTCTGAGAACATTTACTATAGTAATGAATATTTTTTTACACCATCAGAAAGAAGAGATTTCTACGAATAAAAAGCCCACCGACTTTTTGAAAAAAGCTGATAGTTTGACGGGAGAATTTTCGATTGAAAATTAGGGTGCTTTTTCGATATTGAGTCAAAATAAGGTAAAAAAATAAATATTTTAAATCAAAAAAATTACAGTGTGTTTGGGATATAAAAAGGTGAGTGTCACCAAATTTCGTGAAGAATTTTGTTTTTTTTGTGAAAAATACAAATAAAAAACCAAAAACTTGGTTATTTGAATTTTTCACGTCAATTTTGAGGTTATGTGAAAAAAGTGTGAATACAAAAGTTGTAGATCTTCTTATCAACTTTTTTCCACAGGTAGTTTTGCCGGAAATCGAGATAAACAGTTTTTTACACTTAAAAACTCACCCCCTTCCACTTGCCGACTTCAGATCGCCCGTAATTTTTTTCCTTTCATTTTTGTTATATTCTCTTCCTTTTTCAATGGGTTTCATCCTACTTTTTTTTTTTGTCTCAAAAATTATCGACCCTGGTCTAGTAACTTAATGGGACAAAGTAATTTCTTGCCCTTGTACACTTGTACAGATTCCCTGATCCATTCAATTTTGATTGTGGAAAGTTATAATCCCCAAGTGTCGAGAATCTGCAACTAGTTTTAATAAATTCTCTACGAGCATTGCACTCACCGATGAAATAAAGTTAGTATATTTGTTCTATATGCATAACCAGTTTCCTATTTAGAGGAAAAGATTGAATAATTATACAGATGACCCTTGAAATGGGGTTGTCGCCATTAACGCACTCCATCTTCATCAACTGATTCCCAAAAAGATTCGAGCTATTATTTGAACATTTATGCCGTTTTTTATGAAACCCGAGGTCCGGAAAATAAGGACTAATCAACAAATGCCTAACTTGTTGAAAAATTAATTCATTTCAAGCGTGAAAAACACACCATAATTCATTCAAATTTTTAAATTGATATTTGATATTTTTTGTGGCGTACTCTCCTCAGAGGCGGCGCGCGCATGCCGTACCGGTCACGCGGAGCCCTATTTTCAGCGTTAAATTAAAATTATAAATAATGGAGATAGAGTTCTATTTGTCGAAACTTTTTTATTGTTAATTTCCTTTCCTTTGGGAATCTGCGTTCTTATTTTTGCTGACGGCTACAGTTTTTGAGTTATTTCCAAAAAACTGAAACCCTTTTTTGGCTTTTGTTTTTTGTTAGTAACAATTGCAATTTTCGTCAGCAAAAAAACAACAATAAAATATCTGTCTCAGAATTGTATCCCACATCGAATGAGCTATCGCTCATATTTTTTGGAGACTTGGAACTATTTGTTGCAGGAAACTCACTTCTTGACTGGACTACATATAGGACATCATTTTCTAGAAAATCCTCGAGTGAGACATCCAAAGGAATCAACTGCGGAAGATGAAAGTTTTTTCACAAAATGAGTGAGTATTTCTTGCACTCACAGGAATCCAGGAATGTTCTGTGGTTAGTTTGAAGTGGAAGTCTTGCAAAATTCGGCCTCCTCACTGCTAGTGAAGTGAAAAGTTGGGACCCTAACCTCCAATTCTTGGTCATTGGTTTCTTAGTAGATTTTGCTCCTGATTTGTTAGAAAGTTGATTGTATGTATGAATGTCTCTTAAATGCCTCAGTTATAAGCATTTTTCCTTCAAGATCAATCATAGAAATTTACAGTTTTGCTTCATTTGTTATTCTTATCTCTCAACTCCCCTTATTTTACTTTTTCCTTGGTAATCAACACTTTTTGTTATCCTCCATCAATTTTCACTGGCGCTGTACAGGGTGCTCCAGAAATTGGTGACATCATATATAATACAGTGCATCGGCAACAAATTACTGCTAATTAATGATATATTCTCTGGAACAAAAAAGGTTGATTTTTTATTAGTTACCGAACATTGGCGGGACCAAGATAGTATCAATGTTTTCAAGCTAAAATAGTTCTTTCTTTGCTCCAGCTTTTGTAGAACCAATATGCAACATGGCGGAGTTGCCATTTATAAAAGTGATACATTCCCTGATAATATTTGTATTTTCAATGTGGAAGGTTTCTGTATAGAAAGGGTTTTTGAAAGCTGCTGCATGCAAAGTACCCACTAAACATTTAACGATAGCTGTAGTTTTAAGGCACCCATCAGATGATAACAATTCATTTCTTGAAATTTTCAATGAGTTTCTGAGTACACCGAGTTATTTTATTAGTGGTGGTGATTTTAACATAGATATTTTGACAAATAATGTGAACCTGACCCGTTTTGAATGTTGCATTTCATGGTTCAACTTCGAAACAACCATTTCAATGCCCACTCGAATACCAGGATAGTATCAATGTTATTAGGCTAAAATAGTTCTTTCTATGCTCCAGCTTTTGTAAAACCAATATGCAACATGGCGAAGTTGCCATTTCTAAAAGTGATACATGGCCTGATAATATTTGTATTTTCAATGTGGAAGGTTTCTGTATAGAAAGAGTTTCTGAAAGCCTGCATGCAGAGTACCCACTGTACATTCGACTATAGCTGTAGTTTTAAGACATCCATCAGATGATTACAATTAATTTTTTGAAATTTTCAATGAGTTTTTGAGTACACTGAGTTATTTTATTATTGGTGGTGATTTAAACATAGATATTTTGACAAATAATGTGAACCTGACCCGTTTCAAATATTGCATTTCATGGTTCAACTTGGAAACAACCACTTCAATGCCAACTCGAATACCATGGTAGTATCAATGTTATTAAGCTAAAATAGTTCTTTCTATGCTCCAGCTTTCGTAGAACCAATATGCAACATGGCGGAGTTGCCATTTATAAAAGTGATACATTCCCTGATAATATTTGTATTTTCAATGTGGAAGGTTTCTGTATAGAAAGGGTTTTTGAAAGCTGCTGCATGCAAACTACCCACTGTACATTCAACGATAGCTGTAGTTTCAAGGCATCCATCAGAGGTTTACAATTCATTTCTTGAAATTTTCAATGAGTTTCTGAGTACACTGAGTTATTTTATTATTGGTGGTGATTTTAACATAGACATTTTGACAAATAATGTGAACCTGACCCGCTTTAAATATTGTATTTCATGGTTCAACTTGGAAACAACCATTTCAATTCCAACTCGAATACCAAGATAGTATCAATATTATTAAGCTAAAATAGTTCTTTCTATGCTCCAGCTTTTGTAGAACCAATATGCAACATGGCGGAGTTGCCATTTATTAAAAGTGTTACATTCCCTGATAATATTTGTTTTTTCAATGTGGAAGGTTTCTGTATAGAAAGGGATTTTGAAATCTGCTGCATGCAAAGAACCCACTAAATATTTAACGATAGCTGTAGTTTTAAGGCATCCATTAGATGATTACAATTCATTCTTGATTTTGGGGTCGGCTTCAGAATAGCCCCAGGGTAAATCCTGCCTGTCGTA
The DNA here is from genome assembly GCA_018342105.1 of Gonioctena quinquepunctata. Lineage (NCBI taxonomy): Eukaryota > Metazoa > Arthropoda > Insecta > Coleoptera > Chrysomelidae > Gonioctena > Gonioctena quinquepunctata. The sequence continues at coordinate 7,121 of JAFIRS010001996.1, forward strand.
AGAGGCGACTAAAAGGATAACCGTAGGTGGAAGATGGTCTCATCGCCCGGTGAAATACCACCATATCGACTTTGTGTTCTGTGAAATGGATCATTCCATGTTTCAGTGTTCGGTCGATACTTTCCGGTCTCCCTCTTTCCTTTTCCCCAATTCCTCCTTTATTTTCAGCTAATAGTAATAATGATGAAGTCTCCTAGAGTAAAACACTCCGGAAGTAAAATACCTCTCCATTCGGATTTCCGGGCGAGAGGTACTCGAGGGGACTCAACATTGAAGATTAATTTTTGCAACATCCGTGGACTCAACAAGAACATCAATGACGTCCACCATCACCTACAGACGAAGAAACCGGATATTCTGGCTCTAACAGAAACACAAGTGAACTCGTCCACCAACAAGGTCCATATGCTTTGTCCTGGTTACGAACTCCATTCTCGATTCAGGTTCAAAGGTGGAGTCTGCCTTTACGCTAAGGCTAACCTTTCATGCCAGCGTGAAGAGAGTTTGGAACCGAAAGACTTTGATGTGATGTGGTTCAAGCTATCTGATACCAAAGTGACTAAGTTCCTCTGCTGCCTTTACCTATCACCTAATGAACCTTCATATAACAACCTCTTTGAGTTTTTATCACTGGACTACATTCAGGAAAACCATCCAACAGCTGAAACCATAATCATGGGGGACTTTAATGTACATAATGCTGCCTGGCTCAAATTCTCTAACAAAACAGATGATGCAGGTCGTCAAGCTGAGGCCTTCGCCATCACTCATGGTCTAGAACAACTGGTCGAGCTACCAACCCGCATCCCTGATGTCAACAACCAGTCTGCCAATACACTAGATCTTTTCCTCACCACCAATCCTGACCCGTATAGAATAGAAGTTTGTGCCCCACTTGGAAACTCTGATCACACCCTCATCTCCACAACATGCTCTTTCCATTTACCATCGAGCTGCACAATACCACCCCGTCTCATGTGGCATTACAATTCAGCCGACTGGGAAAGTCTTCGTATGTTTTTCTCAGCGTTTCCATGGAAGAGAGTTTGTTTCTCTTCAGTAGATCCAACACGATGTGCTGAGACAATTTCTGAAATCATCATGTTGGGGATGCAAACTTACATACCGAATACCGAAAGAAGAACATCATCCGATAAGACCTGGTTTAACAGAAACTGCTCTAGAGCTGTGGCTTCCAAACAGGCAGCATACCATCGATGGCAAAAAAATCCGGGACCTGAGACCAGAGCAGCATACGTTGAGGCTAGAGGCATATGCAAAGAGACAATAGAATGTTCAAAAGATGCTCATAATGCCAAAATAAGATCAAAACTTGTTGAATGTCCCAACGGATCCCGTTCATTTTGGTCTTTCGCCAAAGCTGTGGAAAGAAACTTCACTTCCAGCTCTTTTCCTCCCCTAACCAAAGAAGATGGAACACTAGCAACGACTGCCCAGGAAAAAGCCAATATCTTTGCGCACCTATTTGCTGGAAATTCCACTCTGGTTTCTTCGGGAAAACAACCCCCGAACATTACACCTATTGACAGTCACATGCCCGAGATCACCTTTCGCCAACGTACTATCAGAAAGATTTTGCTGGGTCTCAACACCAACAAAGCCTGTGGATCTGACGGAATCCCGCCGACTGTTCTCAAGAAATGTGCCCCCGAACTAACACCTGTTCTTTGCAAGTTGTTCAACCACTCTTACAATTTGGGATATTTCCATCCAATTGGAAAATTGCAAGAGTACAGCCAGTCCCTAAAAAGGCAAAAGACCCTACCTAGCAACTACAGACCTATCGCACTGCTATCTATTATTTCAAAGGTCATGGAAAAAGCAATCAACATAGAGCTCATGAAATATCTGGAAGACTCAGGAATTATAAATGATAGGCAATATGGCTTCCGCCATCAGAGATCAACTGGTGACCTGCTCGCATACGTCTCACATATATGGCAGCTATCTATTGAAAAGTATGGAGAAACTTTAGCTGTGGCATTAGATATCTCCAAGGCGTTCGATCGAGTTTGGCACCAGGGACTCTTCGCCAAGCTACCATCTTATGGCTTGCCGCCTCAGCTGTGTTCTCTGCTTGCTAGTATTCTCTCAAACAGGTTTTCCATGTAGTGGTCGATGGAGTTTCATCTGACACTCTACTCATAAATGCTGGTGTTCCGCAAGGATCCATTCTAGCACCAACACTATTTTACTTCACATCAACGACCTGTTGAAAGCAACTTCATGCCCCGTACACAGCTTTGCCGATGATAGTACCTCCATACCGCTTTCTTCCAGGGCCCCTATATCAGCCCGTGAAACCAGAAATGAACGAGGAAGAAATGTTAACAATATAAATATGGACTTAGCAACAATTCTCGAATGGGGATCCAATAACTTGGTAGAATTCAATGCAAACAAAACACAAGCATGTCTTTTCTCTAGAAAAGTCGATCTCACTGTGCCTAACATAACTTTGTCAGGAGTAACCATACCACTGAAGTCATCCATATCGATGCTTGGTATTACTATCAGCAATAACCTTTCCTGGGAAAATCACGTGAGGTCCATTGCCAAAAGTGCATCCCAAAAACTTGGTTTTTTGTTTCGTGCCTAGAGCTATTTCACCTCCAGTCAGCTGCTTATGATCTATAAGGCACAGATCCGACCTGTCCTGGAATACTGTTCCCATATTTGGAGTGCGCCACCTAAACATATCCTGAAGCTATTGGATTCTGTCCAAAAAAGGGCAATTCGTCTCGTCGGTGATGCCTCGCTTACAAACTCGCTCACTTGTCTGGAACACCGTAGAAAAGTTGGCGATTTGTCTCTATTTTATAGATATTTTCATGGGCGATGCTCTTCTGAAATATCAACAATCGTTCCTCCTTTGGCAGTCTCTTCGAGATTAACCCGTCAAGTTCAGTCTTCACACCCCTTCGTGGTCACTTTGGAGACCTGCAGAACATCACTTTCCAAAGACTCATTCATCCAACAAACTGCGAGGCTTTGGAACTCATTGCCTAGGGAGGTGTTCCCCGAGGCATACAACCTCCAGAAATTTAAGAAGAACACCAACTCCTACCTTCTTTCCCTTGGTTCCCACGATGTTCTCTGAACATTACAGGATATCCCTTTTCGTGGGAACCAGAACATATAAAAAAAAAAAAAGTTTCTGAGTTATTTTATTATTGGTGGTGATTTTAACATAGATACCTTGACAAATAATGTGGACCTGGCCTGTTTTAAATATTGCATTTTGTGGTTCAACTTGGAAACAACCATTTCAATGCCAACTCGAATAATGCAAATTTCGAGAATGTGTATGGATAAATAATTTTTTAATAAATTTTGATGGCAGCTATACTGCTGAAGCAAGATATTATCACTTATCGGATCATCATGCAATCTACATTGAAATCAATGTATCTTCTTTTAATGAGCCAAACAATAATACTGTTCATAGAAAGCTCCACACTGCTGATAATGTCACAAGTTTCAAAACTTTCCTGAGCCAGGATAACTGGTATGATGTAAATGAAATAACCTGCCCGGGTGAGGCTTTTGACTGTTTCTTTCGAATACTCCTGTATTATTATCAAATATATTTGATTATAAAAGAATGTAGGACTTATTATAATAATAATAATAGAGCTGGGCTCAGAAATTTGGTTGCGCTTTATCTAGCCAGAATTTTCGCGGAATTCAAGGGCACCTACAGGCACTATAATCGAACATAGTGATGAACTGAGGCAAATTCGAATAGCACATTATGATGCTGAATCGCAAAATTCAATAAGATAATAAAAATACCTGGCAAATTATAAATAAGATACAAAAAAAACATTTAATAACTATCTGAATGAAAATGCAAATTCTAACTTTCAGATTTTTTATTTTGAGTCAATATCTATCTATCAGATGTAGTTCAATGTCCAGCGTGGCTTTAGCCCGAGGAAGTAGTTGTTTTCTGTTAGATATTATAAAAAATTACTTCATTTTTATCGTGGATTTTTCAATTCACAAAAATAATTTTTATTTAATATTCAATTGAGAATGTTTCCCTTTTCTACAGGTATTAATATACCATTGAACAATATGTCTCTGTTCGTGTACCCGCTTTGTAAAAATTAGTTGAATTAGTATTTAAAAAAAGAGGCCCAACAATGTGGTTTCCCAGGATAGCTGCCCAAACATTCACCTTCTGGGGAAATTTGGTATGTGTTTCACGAAACAGGTGAGGATTTGCGTCACTCCAATACCTCACATTCTGTGTATTTACATTTCCATTTAAATAGAAAGTACTTTCGTCACTAAAACAAATCGTTTTGACATAGTCTGGCTTTGGTTGATTTTAGTTTCCATATTTTCACAAAATTCTAGTCTTCGGTATGGGTCGTCGTCTGAGAGTTGATGAACCATTTTTAATTTGTATGGATTAAATTTGTTTTTTTTTTTTCAGCACCCTGTGTACTGTATTTTGACTGACTCCACAGGTAGATGCAACGTGAGTTATTGAAGAAGTAGGATTAACTATTACTTCTGCCAGTATATCAATTTTTTTCTCATCAGAAATTTGTGGTCTGCCAGATCGTTTCGCATCATTAATACTACCCGTTGTTTCAAACTTACGAAGAAGCTCCCTCAAATAAGTCCTCGAAACGGGGCGATCGGGAAACCTCTCATTAAAAATGCGTTCTGCTGCATGAATATTTTGTCCAGTTTCACCAAGAATTAGGATAGCTGCTACTTTATCACCTAAAGCACGTACCATTTCGCTTCTTGAGGCACTTAAACGTTCGGCTCATAACAGTTTAACAAATTAATAAAATGTACAAAAATATTAAAAGTACCAAAAGCTGCTAAAACAGTTAAACGTTCGATCAACAATACACAAATTATTAAATGTACAAAAACTTGGACGATTACAGAGGCGGAGCTTGAATTTGTAATTTCAGTATTAACTGATTTAATTCATCACAGCTTTGCGTTTTTTGAAAGCGAGTTGCCAAAACTGCCATAAACACAAACAAAATTAGTATCATTGAATAGGTTTTTTCGATACCTTTTGAAAGAGGTATCGCTTGCCGTAGGGTTCCATTTAAAATGATTGGTCACAATGGCCTTGTGACGTCATCTTTGACGATTTTGTCATCTATCATCACTAGTTGGAAAGTTCACAACCTTTAATATTCCATTTCCAAATTTCACTTGTTTATGTGCAATCGTTCCAAAAATAAGAGGGGGGGAGCGGACTTTTGAGAAGCACTGTAGATCATAGATTGCATGTAATGGGACTGTTTGTTGATTTCCCACGGGTCTTCGATTTTATGGATCATGAACTCTTGATCGACAAATTGTCTCGATATGGAATGGAATGGAATTGTTGAAATCATATCTGACAGGTAGATCTCAAGTAAAAATAGGTCATTTGCTGAGTACTGGAAAAGGTATCGATACTGGTGTTCCTCGGGGTTCAGTCTTGGGTCCATATCTCTTTATAATATATCCAAATGATCTAATGATATCTTGGAATAAAATGTCTCCAAATGCTCAAATAGTGTGCTATGCGGATGATATATATATATATATATATATATATATATATATATATATATATATATTTATTGTGGCCAACACAACTCTAGAACAACCTAGGACCAATAGGTGTAATGTTTATCACCGTATTGCGGAATAGACTGAGAAAAATCAGTTGTGGGACACCCCAGAACTTGACCGGCATGGGCACGAATTATTTTGAAATAAAAAATTGATAAAACAGTGTGTGTACGAAGTCAATTTGATCGGTCAATTCAACAGTCAATTGAACGAGAGAGATTATTTTGTTGTGTTGATCCCTGCCGAATTTACTTCTAATCCATCGAATAAATTTTGAATAATGGAATGGCAAAGTTTCAAAGTGTGATATTTTTCAATTTTTGACAGATGTCAGTTAGAGAAATAATGTTATCTTTTTTTTTTTTCATTTGTTCAAATTTAAAATAAAAAATGCCAATAATACAATTATCAATATTCAAAGCCGGCAAATGTTCTGTTGAATTACTAAGATAATATTCATTTTCTCTAGTATTTTTTCTTTTTTTTTTCTTCAAATAACATATTGCAAGTCAAGTTCCGTGCGATACAGTGTCTGTAATTTTATAATAGTGACACTTCCGCTCGACAGATGACAACCAAAAAATAATGGTTACATTTGAGGTAGGAACTGTATCTTTTAACCAAATTTTAGCTCGATTGGTCGAACGTTTCTGTAGTTATCGTGGAAGATTACAGACACACACCCAGACAGACTTCACTCTGGAAATGGTTCCAACAGGGGGCTTAAAACCGATAATTCCTTCGATATATCGATTTTTTTCACACGATTACATCATTTGACCCTCTGGAGGTGTGGTCAAGTGAAAACAGTTTGATCCTAAATGCAATAAAAACACAAGCAATGTATTTCTCTATGCGAGCTTCACAACAGAGCCCCTGTGTGTGAAATCTCATTTGTTGAACTCAACTGTAATAGTATCTAGGAGCCAATGGACACAATACATAGAAATTTCATATAGAAAGCTTTGTTTTGGCTGTTATCCACTCAATTTTATGGCAAAACAGTGCAGTAAACGAATACTTCTTTCTACTATTTATCATGCCAGTTTTCATTGCCACCTGCGCTATGGTATACTTAACTAGTGATTCTCAACCATAATATAATGAGAATTTCTATTACAAAAATATGCGGTCAAGATTATAGCCAAATTTGCAGGTCGAAATTCATGTAGATAAGCATTCAAAATTGTGTATACAGGGTGTGTCTCTGTACTTCCTCTTTTCCCCTCGAAAATGTATAGATGGGGTCAAAATATCACCAGTACTTCATATAACTTTTGTTCCTAAAAGCCTTCATTACCAAGTTACGGGCCCTTAAGTTACAAAATGAAAAAGGTTTTTCTTTGATAACTTTCAAAGTGAATATTCAAAATCATCTAAATTTTGGTGATTGACCGAACAAATGAATTCCTTCGATGAGCTTTCATGCAGGAGTCAGTTGTTTTGCTACAAAGTCAGGAACGGACTACCGCCGATGGTGCACACCCCAAAACTTTGAAATGACAGATAATTTTTCAATAGTTTTTAACTAAATAAGGTTACGTAGACAATTTTCTGAATGAAAGTACCCGTGTGGAAAGTCGATCGGTGCTACGATTCTTAATAAAAATGCAGTTCTACTCGACGACATCAAACCCGATCGTCCACCATTATTTGAAATGAAAAAATTTCGTAGTAGAAATATTAATGCTAACGTTAATTCAACATTTTAAATGTTCTTTCTGTGAGGGCATCTGAAAAGCCTCGTTTACGCTACACCTATGCACACCAGAGATGCCTTGTTGAATAGAATTACATTACATTGTGAAGCCATACGAAATGACCCTGGCATGCTATTTCAAGTGCAGAGAAAGTGTTTGCGCCAACTAAGAAAATGTATTGAGAGAGACAGGGGTCATATCGAGCAGTTTTTGTAGCGGATTTTGCATTTCTGTTTGCTCTTGAGGCTTGCGATTGATTATTTACACCATGAGTTTTGTAAGGTAAACGTGTTTGCATGATAAAAAATCGTTATGAACATTGTACCTATCATTTCTATTTTCATTACAAATCAATCTTTTCGAATAATGGTAGACACCTCAGGTTGTATGTCGTCGAACAAAAATGCATTTTTATCAAAAATCGTTGCTCTGATCGATTTTCCACACGAGTACTTTTATTCAGGAAATTGTCCAGGTAACCCAGATATGTTAAAAGATATTGACAAATCCCAGTAATTTCAATGTTTTGGGGTCTGGACCATCGGGGGTAGTCCGTTCCTGACTTTGTAGCAATACAACTGACTCCCGCAAGAAAGCTCATCGAAGGAATTCATTTGTTCAGTCAATCACCATAATTTAGATGATTCTCAATATTCACTTTGAAAGTTATCAAAGAAAAACATTTTTCATTTTGTAAATTTGAGGGCCCGTAACTTGGTAACGAAGGCTTTTAGGAACAAAATTTATATGAAGTACTGGTGATATTTTGACTTCATCTATACATCACCAAGAGGAAAAGAGGAAGTCCAGGGACACCCTGTATATGTTCACAAACATAGCTCATGATTTGTTTCCATTCAAAACACTCATGAACATGAAACTAGATCCAAGCATCTATTGGTACCAGATGTACACAAGTCTTCATTCAATTAAATACATCTTCAATATATGGGATTTAAATTCTCCAACTGACTGACTGAAGATATACAGACATCCCCGAACCTCTTCAGTTTTAAACAACGGATGAAAGCACTACTATCGAGAAAATGTTATAGATTGAAGAAATATATTAATAGTTCTGAATTGTAATTGTCAATTTTAGGAATTTCAAAATGTATGCTATGCAATTTGCCACACCAAGCTTTGACGTTTTATTATTGTGCTATACGTACTGTATTGTATTATATATGGGCTTTCAAAATGAAGAAATGAACCATTATTATCATTGTAAGCAAATTCACCACGATCAAATATGGCCGTCGGGCTTATGTTCAACAAAATTGATGATGAATATCACATACAATAACCACTTAGAACATGTACCAACTGTGGTGAATGTTATATGTATAGTTCACCCATTATCAATTGCAGAAGCATAAAAACAAGTTATCCCGTCTTGCGGCAGAGTCCTTCGAGCAGCAGACGCGGAGACAACTAATTTTATTTGGATATTTGAATATTTTTTTTAAATACGCTGAAATAAAAAAATATGCCATAAACGAGAAAGTATGTATTGATAGGCAATCGGATCAACATAATTCCATTTTCCCATGGTAGAAAAAAAACAAATTTTCCATCAAACCACAACACAGCTATAGAATATTTCAAAACCTATTTCGGTTCCACACTAGAGACGCTACTGGTTTTCATTCACTCAGACCTCCTGAAACTGGTAGTTTATTAGTCTGAACGTAAAGACACATCTACAAGCATTATCATTGGCTTGCGGTCACTCAAACAGCTGTCACTCAAACCTACGTTGACTATCGACGCTTCTGATCTTCTTTTGATCTTCGGTTCGCCGACGGAGAATTTTTACGAGTAGTACACTTTATTTTTCGTTCCTTTGCATATACGCTCTTGTGAGCGAAGTGAGTTTTTGATTTGCTCCCTATAGAAAAAGCTTCTGCAATTGAAAATGGTCAAACTATAACATAACCGTAATATCTATCAGCTGAGGTCATCTGAATAATGGAAGTCTATTTGGTTGCCAGTGAGCGCTGATGGGCTTATAGAGATTTTATCAGGTTTATTTTGTGATATTCTGAAAGAAACGAATATGTTACCTCGTTGAATTTCGTTTTTATCATCAGTTGAATGTAATAAGCGAACAAGTACAAAGAATATTTCTTTTTTCTTCAGTCATTTCGAGATACACTGTTCAAATGAAAGAATGATGATAAATCACTTCCGTACATTTTGTTTACTCAGTCCTGCCTCAACTTGAATATGATTAACCCTATTCACCTTTCAGTATATTTCCTCAAATGATTGAAATTACAAATTATCAAATACCCGTTATGTCACACCCGGAATTAACCACATCTTTGGTTGATTACATTACAACAGACATCGCCGAGGTACATCTTGCTTTGTGTCCGTAAAGAATCAGTTTAATTCTCTATAATCAATTCCTATTATATCGTGTGAAAATAGGATTTTATTTGTGTCGATAACGAAACAATATTATTAATTCGTGGGTCTGGTAGCTTGGCAATTATCAAATCCAAGAAGAAAATTATCATTTTGAATAATCCGGAGCTGTATTTTTTTTTAAGAATATGATGTATATCTTTGTATGTACACGTATCAGCCAAAAGTTTCGGCCGCAGCGTGCTGTAAAATCCAATACTTATATGATGTTGTCGGTCTCAAACTTATGACAGAGTTTGTACACTCGAATGTTTACAATTATACATCTATCATTATTTTTGGTGGTATGTGTTGAGTATTTCGCTTTAGTTAAACCAATGAACATTTCGAAAAGCCGATTTCGCTTTACGGAAGAATTTGATCTGCTTTTGGCCAAAATCCCTATCAGGATCCGGAAAGATGAACTCTAATCCAGATCAACATGATCCAAATCACAGGAAGAAGTGTCGGCATTTGAACTCTCGAACAAATTTGGTAAATAAACTTTTAGTCAAGGCTGAATCATTGGAAGAAAGTAAGCACATAATTACTGAATGAGAATGCAGTTCCTTGAAAAAGTTATACGAAAAATCGAGCGTTTCTCTGGCGAATACAATAACCCCGTCATTTTAATTCAAGAGCCCTTCATTATATAGAGTTTCATAACCTTTTATATGGATAATTTCCAGATCATTCACTGTGTATGTATCATGTGTCATGTGAAGGTGTCATCAAAAAAAAAATTATCACAGGCGGATTAGATAACGTAGACTTATGTGTGAAAATATGCAATATATTCTTAATATCCATCAGAAAGTTGCCAACTAAATATTTCTTCACATTCATAAATCTGAATTCCATAAGATATTTTCAAAAGTACCTAATGAAGAAACTCTTTATCCGCTAGCTTCAGGAACAGTTGACAGAAAATATGTGTAATTCCTAACTTTGATTGAATTTCCCAAACGTTCAGGAACGGTTAACGATGGATGATGAAACGCTTGTATTGTAGCCCCAAAAAGAACTTGCCGAATTGAAACATTTTACGAATAAAAGGGATAACTAGTAGGTACAGGAATGTTTAGCCTCATTACTGTATTTCTCATGATGACGGGGTTTACGATCGTGAAATTTCAAAGTTGTCTCGTGTTGGCCGTGAAATTTGGTGTCAAACTATATCGATGAACCTATGAACTACCTTCAGATAGATCAGTGAATCGCGTTTCCGAATGAGCCTATATGGAACTGTTGAAAAATCACTTCCTGCGCCTAAAATATTCTTCTTATTCAGTTTATTAATAAATCTGATTATTCAAATTAATTGGGGCAATCATTTCATCTCTGTTTCATCGCATCAACGTTTTTTATCCCGTGCGACCGATTAATATTTCCGTTCTTAGTTTGTATTATCAGGCATTGTCCTTTGTTTTCTTATTTTATTTTGAAGAGATCACTACTATGATTTCGAAACGCTCTGTCCTGTTATCCCGTTAAGGATTTCCTTATTTTTCATTTTGGGTGTACCAGACAATCTATGTATCGTACAAAATTTAGTTAAGGGAGCAATTTTCAGTTTTGGTAAAGTGATATTTAAAACATATGAAAATTCTAAATCTGATTCCTTGTCCCATTTCAGGTATAAAAGTGTCAATCAGACGGAAATATAAGGTGTTTTATTTCAATGCACATACATCTCTATCAATAAATAAATAAATAGTGACTATTATTCCAGGCAACCAATAGTGTAACTATAGCCTAAAGCTAGTCGGACCTCTATCTGTGTGTCAAAAATAACTGACCCCTGGATACAATCCGTGTCTCCATCTGTTGCTAGCCAGGACGAGGCTATGAGATATGGTGGTCGTTTTCCGAGGTGAAGAGTGGAATATATTGATCAGTAAAAGTACACTTGGAACGTCCGTAAAGAAAAAAACAAGTTATAATTTCAAGGTCTTCATTGCAGCATTTGATAGAACCGGAAATGTTCATGCAATCGAATGAAGGCAGAGATTAAATATTGGGAGATAGAAGAATTCACCGATATGCCCAAGAAAATCAAACAACCAACTTAAGGCTCCTCACGGGATTAACATGTGCATTTATCAATCAAATAAAATTATTTAATTCGAATCCGAAATCTTACACTGGTGAATTTTCGAAAAATGAACACTTTTTAGGAAAAATTTTGTTTACCGATGGGACAACATTTATCAATAATGGTATAGTTTTCATATAAAACTCTGAAGAAGGCAAAAATGTTTTCACCCGAATAGATGGAGCCTTTATCATCGATGTTGTTTCTATACGAAGGTGGCTAAATGAAACCTTTGAGGAGAAATAGATTGGGCGGGACAGTCCGTTGAGTTGTTGACCTCCCCGATGAACCGATTTTGCACCATTAGATCTCTTCTTTAGGGTATATTTCACCAGGCGTGACCATGAAACATAAATGAACTGAAGATGGGGATTGAAGAATAGTGTCGGGAAAAACACAATCGCAACTAAGCAGAACTCGCCATAATTTGAGACCATATCATAAAATGGGGTATGAAATTATATTGAAAATACAAATATTCCATATGTTTTGTTTCGTCCTTATATAACAAACACCCTATATGACATATCGTGCTCAAACTTTATATAAATATATACCTCGCAGAGGTATATATTATATAATGATATTTTTTCAATTTCGTTTGGGGAAAATAGTATATTCTAACCTTGCTGTGAGGATAACAACAAAAAAACTCTATATCTGAATATTTCACATAGCACTTCATTGAATGGTTACTTATTTTCGTATGAACATCACCTTCTGCCATTGTAACAAACAACCTATTTTAGATATCGTGCTCAAATTCATAATTGAGATATGTCTGAATCGAATACGATGTCATCAGTCAACCCAGCTTTAGAGAAACTCACCAGATCACGAACCAATTCCCAAAAATATATTTTTTTTATTTTTTATATGTTTCTACTTCTCTTATGGTATTTTTTCTTTTGTATTTTTATCTAACATGCGGTTCAGTAATACAATGTTTGCGGTATCCCCTATCAACCACTGAAATTTCAGTTTTATTATCCGAAATCACTACACGAGAAATGGATTCATATATTAGAGATTTTGAGGTGAAACAAAGGGAAACTTACGTCCTGCAAAATTCACAAGAGTTTGACGAGGTCAATAGTGCGGAAAATAATACATATTCAATACTTCACAATAACATATGTGGCATAAATAAGAATTTCGGTGAATTTAAACTATTCTTTAGCAAAATAAGTTGTGACCTAGATGTCGTGGTGCTCTCAGAAACCTGGCAAATAAACGACTTGAACTCTTTCAATCTAGAAGAATACAATACCGTCTACAACCAAGGAACATTCAATAGAATGATGTGTTGTTGCTTGTAAATCAAACTAGCTTACTTTTCAATACATAAACTGGTCATATCAGTATGCTTAAATAGAATAAATTGCCCAGATCATAATATTCCAGGTATGTATAGATCACCTCCTCTTGACCCTTCTGAATTCTCAAACTCATTGCATGTTTCTAGATGACAATTAATCGAATAGAGATAATATACACATTTTTATTGAAGATATTAATATCGATATATTGAAAGATAATGAATGTACTCGCAAAATGTCTTCAAAAATCTTCTTGGAATTCAGTGTATCAAGTACAAGACGTTGAATCCGCAACGAATGGATTCATAAACATCATGACAAACTCGATAAATGAATGCACCATAGAGAGATACCAACTAGAAAAAATACAAAGAAAACTCTCTGGATTACTCCCTCACTAATAAAGTCAATTAATACGAAGCAAAAACTATTCAATGATTCAAAAAACCCTAATACGAACTATTGAAAAATCAATTTAAAAACTATAGGAATGAACTCACTGCTCTGATTAAAATAACTAAATAAATTACTACAAATCCCTGATAGAACAGAACTCCAACGATTCAAAAAATCTATGGAAAGTTGTAAAAGAATGAATCCCCCAAATGCATCGACTGCATTAAAAATAAAAAAGGAGACCTTTTAATATACCCGAAAGACATCGCTAACGGATTCAATATCACTTTTTCTAATGTTGAGAAAAGTTTAGCCGAAAAAATATTACCCAACAGCTTTTTTATTATTCCAACCGACCACGACGAGTTGAAATCCTTGATCGGAACCCTCAAGCCTAAAAAATAACCCGCACCAGATGGAATAACGACAGAAATTATCAACGCTACACTTGCAGGAATCATTGACTCCTTGGTATTCATATTCAACAGAGGTATACAGGATATGGAGTGTAGCCTACGGCGCTGAAACATTCAGTAGTAGTAGCAATCCACAAAAAAGGAGACAAAACTGATACTAATAACTATAGGCCCATATCTCTCATTTCACACCGGCCAAGATATTTGAAAAAATCACTGGGAAACGCATAGACTCCTACATTAAAAAATACAATATTATCTCCGAATCGAATTCGGCTCCAAAGAAGGAACTTCTACGCAAGATGCCTCAATCTCTCTTTCACAAACAAAATTCATAGCTCCCTTAATCAAGGTAAACAATGTCTGAGTATTTTCCTCGACCTGATTAAGGCTTTCGACACGGTCAGTCACCATTTACTACTGCAGTCACTGGAGGATATCGGGATAAGGGGAAACGAACTGAAACTATTCCAGTGTTATATTTCGAAAGACAGCAGACTGTGAGAGTCAATGGTGTTCAGAGCGATTATCAACCATTGACTACGGAGTTCCGCAACGTACGGTGCTAGGACCAATCCTCTTCAACATATATGTGAACGATTTTTTTTATTCAAAGTTCGAATGATATTTTCGCATTCGAAGATGATACCGCATTGATTTATTCGAGTAACTCATGGGATGATTTGAAATCAAAAGTAGGGGATGACGTCCTTCATATAAAGAGTTGGTTTGATCACAAGCAACTCACCTAAACCTTAGAAAACCACGTATCTCCCATTAGGCATCAATAAAACAACAAAACCGACATTCCAACGCTCAGACTTCATAACACCAAACCAAGTTTATTCAATCTCAGCTGAATACGAAGTAAAATACATAGGCGTGTTGATTGATCGTCACTTGAAGTGGAATTTACACATACATTTTATCATAAAAAAATGAATTGTATATTATTCAGATTCAGGTTACTAAAAAAGATCTTATCCATTAACCAATTGAAAATATTATATCACTCGCTAGTAGAAAGCCATATCCGATACGAAATATCTGCCTGGGGATGCTCGTCCAAGGTACACATTTACTCACTTGAAGAGCTGCAGAAAGGATTTCTGAAAATCATCTATTCAAAAACACGGACTTATTCTTCAGAACACCTTCACTAAGAATCAGGTATTCTAGACGTCAGACAACTCTTTGCACATAATATTATTTGTCACTATCATCAAAATAAAACAAAAAACCAGATTATTTCTTACAATTACGAGACATGACAAAAAGGCAACTATGTAGTACCTTTCATGAAAAAAGCGCTCGGACAGAAGTCCTATGACTTTGTTGCCTCAGAACTCTATAACTACATACCCAATTAAATGAAAGACATCATTATTATTCACGTCTTCACAAAAAGGTTGAAATATTATATCAATGTAAATTCACGTAAACTTTTCTCTGACCTACTCGAAAATAAATGAATTTTTCCCGTCCCCCCAAATAATTTATAGCTAAATAGTTCATGCATATTTAAGATGATATTAGGTATATCTGTATATATGTGTGTGTGTATATATGTATGTGGTATATATTTATATATATATATATATATATATATATATATATATATATATATATATATATATATATATATAATATATATATATATATATATATATATATATTTATTGATCACTGTCCTGCCCATTTCATTGATTACCTAGTGATATATCCTCACAGTTAACTTTTATCTTACACCCATTGTATTGTTATTATAGTGTCTTTATTTCTTTTTACAATCAACTTTAAATGTATTTGAAACAAGTGTTCAGTCACTTATCAAGATCCCCTAATTCACATATTTCTTATCCTTATGTTTCATTATTATTATATCTTATTGTATTATTGTATTGTATCTGTATGTCTGTGTGAATAAAAAATATCTATTTCGATAAAAAATATTTAACAGTTTATCTCGAAATTTCGACCCATTGAAGTGATCCTAGTAGGCATTGGAAATGCAAATTTTTTATAATTTCTCTACATGATGAAAGAAATTGATTACTATATGCCAATATTTTCATATCTTCAAATCCATCGTCGTGTACTTTCAATACTCGATCTAGATAGCATACACTGTATATATCTTGTGACTTTTCGTAATTCAATATGTTGAACTGCCTCCTCAGTTTTGTCTCAGTGTATTGTAGTATTAGTCCTCAATAGGTTCGAATTCAGGACGTATCGGCGAAATCACACTTACCATCATCAGTCGAGTTCGAATCAACTAGACATCACCTCTATAGTTGGTAGTAGTGAATGGTATAATATATATATATATATACATAAATATATATATATACATATATAAATATATATTTTCTTTAGTTTCTTTAGTTTCTTCTTCAACAAACTTTAAAAAAAGACTAAAACTTTTTTAGAGGAAAATACCGAATTACTTATACTCAGGGCTGAAAACTAACAAAACAATAATTATGCAAATATCTTAATACAAAGAAAAACTAGAAAATTTGCTAATGGATAAACAACATATAAAAAAGAAAGATTCAACCCCACAGAAAAACTTCAAGCGAAAGTTAATGAATTAGTAAATAATTGGTTCTCGTCAACACTTATAGATCAGGTAAGACAAAACAAACTCAATATACACAACGCCCAACCTCCAACAATATACGGGTTGCCCAAATCACACAAAACTGGAATTCTCCTTCGCCCTATTGTCAGCAATATTCAATCTGCCACTTACAATTTATCAAAATTCTTTCAGAAATTATTTCAAATGTTATTGGAAAAAATGATTCCTATGTGAAAAACTCCTGAGAATTTGTGGAATTTGTCCGCACTATAACAGTTCCACAAAATCATATAATAATCTCTCTGGATATAGTTTCTTCATAAACAAATATAGATACAAAATTAGCGATAGATATCATAAGAGAAAAATGGCATGAAATACAAAGTCACACAACACTATCCTTAGAAGAGTTTTTGAAAGGAGTTGAACTATGTTTAACTTCAACATACCTTCAATATTAAAATAAATACTACTCACAAATATTCGGAATTGCAATGGGATCTCCAATTGCTGCAACAGTAGCAAATCTGGTTATGGAGTATGTTGAAGAAAAGATCATCAAATCACTTACTTTCAAACCAATATTCTCCAAACGATATGTAGACGATTGTTTAACCTGTATCTCTACTGACAAAGTTGATGAAATTCTAGAAAAATTTAATAAATATCATCCTAGATTGAAATTTGCAATAGAAAAAAGAAATAGAAAAACAAATAAACTTTCTCGACACAACAATAATACACCACAATACTGGAGACATTTTCACAAACCAAATGCATCAAATCGTTACACTCACTAATTGTCAAACGCACCCCTTAGTTACAAAAAATTTTTTTTATAATTTAACTGACAGAGCTAGAAAGCTTGCTCACCCAAAATTCAGGAAAAATAAAATAGAAATAATCAAGAATATATTGAAACGAAAATAATTACCCCAGCAACTTCGCAGAAAAAACAATAAAAAACGAATAATGCGATCTACAATAAAAATGATAAAGAAAACAAAACATGCATACCTTTACCATACATAGACAAACTATCGAATAAAATTAATAAACAATGGAAAAACACAACATAACTATTGCACATCGACTGAAAAATACGAACAAAACCATTTATTCAAAATTAAAACCAGAAATACCAAAAAACAAACAAACTCATACAGTATATAGAATACCGTGTAAGACTGTCAAAGTACCTATAAGGTCAAACAAAACAATATTTGCAGAAACGAGTACAAGCCCAGAAATACTCAAAAACCTTATCAAACACGAAAAAGAAAATCAACATAAGTTTGACACTAACAACGTTGAATTTTGACCAAAGAAAGGAATTCAAGAGTAAGAACATTCCTTGAAATGATACATATAAAAAACTACAATAACGTTCGTACGATGCGAACGCAGAATTCAAATAAAATAATTTAGTTTCAACCTGAAGATGACAAATACCATGTCGGAACGTAGTTAAGAGAAATCATATGAATTGACTGAATCAGACCTTTATTCCGAGAAATTGAAGAAAATGTATATAATGTATATATATATATATATATAAATATATATATATATATATATATATATATATATATATATATATATATATATATATATATATATATATATACCATGATGGTTTAGGAGATTTTTATAGCCCAAGCGCCACAAATTCCGTTTTTAACTTGGCGCTTGGGCTATAAAGGTATTTATCCCAACTTTTGTGTGAAATATAATATTATGTACGTGATATCGGAATGATATAAGAAAAGACAATATTTTCGATGTCAAATATAATATTTTTGGCACATTGACACTGTGAAATTAAGTTACTCTGAGTTTTTATGATATAATGAAATGAAGAAACGCATATCATATCATTTATTCATTTGCAACATCAATAAAATTTTATTATCAAACTGGTACAGCCACTTATGACTATCAGATGCTACGATGACACCGATAGGCGTGACGAAATATTTGCAATAGTTTTATAGTTTATTACAAAAATTTTAAATTTTTTGCAATGGAGAAAATGGTGAAGATATCATAAAGGATTTATCTTCAAAAATAGCTATTGCAAAAATATTTTTTCCCTAAGAATCCTCAATATACCATCCAAGCAACCGAATTACCCTTTCAGCCACAACGACAGTGGGGAGATCAACGACAGACTCCGTCAGTAAAAGATAAGAGATCTTCTTTATCAGTATTTCTTCGAAATGAGGCAACTTCAAAAACGCTGGATTATTTCTTGGCATATTTCGATGAACCTGCAATCTGTAGCATTTTTTTGTCAACTACTTCTATCATAGTTAGTTATAATTATTACCTCATTTGAATGCATCTTATGAAGTCTGCAATTGTAATTGAGTATCTTGAGTTTATTGAATGATTACCAAAATTGACTTCAACAGTATATCGATCTATTTACTTATTGCAACTGAACCCGTTAGTTGAGACAATTTTCACAGTAACGGTTTTATATACATAATATATTAATTCACATAGCGTAGTTTTCTTTTCAAAAAGCTTTTTTCAATAATAGGATAATGTCTTTGATCCGTTCATTGTGATAATAATATCAGCAAACGATCGAGGAACAAAAAATTACCATCACGATCCTTGGCGTAATATATACATTTCACTCGAAAATAACTGGGTATACGCATTGCCGGTGAATCTGTCACGTTGAAAAATAAATCCCGATGATACCCATTAGGTAACACGATCGAACGCTTGAATTATTACTTCTAACCTCTGACCTAGGTCAATTACATACTTTCTCTCACCGGAAAACTAAGCGTCGGGTATGTGCAACCGATTTAAATTATCAGCTATTCCGAATGCATGGCGTTGTTTCGACACCTCCTATCTTCTGTGCTTATCAGGTAGATTGAATCGATGGAGCGGATGGGAAGACGATTCAGTGGTGGACTAGGAATTAGATATAATCATTTATCACATAATTTTTATCAAAAGATTTTTTCATTGAGTGGTCAATAAACGCTTCATTATTGATCAGGACAAACAAAT
Source organism: Gonioctena quinquepunctata (assembly GCA_018342105.1). Taxonomy (NCBI): domain Eukaryota; kingdom Metazoa; phylum Arthropoda; class Insecta; order Coleoptera; family Chrysomelidae; genus Gonioctena; species Gonioctena quinquepunctata. The sequence continues at coordinate 26,701 of JAFIRS010001996.1, forward strand.
AATAACACACACACTCACACACAAAAGTTAGAGCTTTGCCTATGGCTTTATCTAAATATATAAGAGAATAACTGACTGACTGACGTATCAACGCACAGCCCAAACTCCTAGAACCGTGAAAATTTGCAAGTAGGTTTCTTTGACAGGTGAGCACTAAGGAACAATTTTTGGAAATTAACCTCCTGAGGTGGGGAATTTTTGAATCAATAAATCTGGCAAACTGCCAAATTAATATTCGAAGCTGGTTGGAATCACATGAAGAAAACCAGGAAAAATATAAATTCTACGCGGACGAAGTCGCGGGCACCAGTTAGTCTGAATAAACGAAATCGAGTGAAACAATCACAAAAAAGTTAATATAAAAAAATATTGTGAATCTACGTTGAATTTTGATGCATAGTTTTTGAAATTCGGTTGAGGCGTTGTTGAGATTTTCCTAGAAATATAAGGTTTTAAAGAAACATTTTATACATGAATTCTGTCTATTATATATCAACTGATATCAGTTGAGTATGATAATTGACTTGGTTCTTAAGAAGCTATGCTTATCGATAAATATATTTTTTTACCATTTTCAAAAGCTTTCGAAATATGTGCTCAAACTTTCTCCTGGAAAATGATTTCTTCGCACCAACTGAACCAAATTCAATTGTGATAAAGATTTTCAGAAGGTTTGCTATAATTTTTGGCTCATTTTTGATTTTTTCGAATGAACTTCCGGGTACGCGCTACCCTACTGCTGTCCGTGTTCTCGGTATCTATCGTTCAACCATATTCCGAAAATCAGACGGAATAATATGATACAGTCCGGTGTAATTTGTTTACATTTTGTAACGAATTTTTTCGTTCCATCCTAATATATTCAGTCAAAACAATTCAAACTATTTCGCCATCAGCTGATAAACGGGCGCTGAAACAATAGTCACTGCCAAACCAAAAACCTGTAGGAAGTTTTCAGTCACTCTTCTTTGACATTTCACGAATGGTATGAATCGGTTGTTCTGTTTTTATTTGCATAAGTGTTTTTTGAATGGAAGAAACAGGTTGGTGTTGAAAAAACCATGCTAACTGAGATTCAGAAAACTCAAGAAATTGACTTACGAGTCGAAAAGGTGTGGAGAGGTGAATTTGTCTCTGTGGGTATAATCACCTTTGAATATCTATTCCTGCTTATTGAATTGCTTATTCATTAATTTAATTTTCGTTTACCTGAATTCTGACTATGCAAATATTTTAATAATATAGCATGTGGTGAGAGGTTAGGAATTCAAATTATCTATTTTTCATCATCGTTGCTCATCCTTGAGTTTCCGAACTGCCTAATTGTTAATGTTTTTCGAATATAATACCTATTACCGTTTTTTTTATTCAACTCATAGTTCCACGTAATTTTCATATAAGCTTCAAGCATGGATTTTGGGGTTATATAAAATTTTCCTGCATTTAGATTTGAATCAAGTCATGCTCGATTTTTTTGCTTATCACGAATTTCAATTGCTTTGCTATAACCTCAATGGCATTTTTTCTCTTCAATGATTCAAATTTTCTATGCTTCAAGTATTTTCCTTATTCGGGTTAGTTTGCACGACAAAACGCTTATGTAGAATCTTGTTGTAAACAAGAGTTCAACGTATATTTGGTGAAGACAATTTCTACGCTTATGAAAATTTCAGGTACCAGATGAGTGATAATAACTTCAGTAGACGTATTTCTGTAATATCCAAGGACGATTCCCAGGTAAGCATTTATTTCTGATTACTCCAATCTTGTTGCGATTAGTATATAATTTTCCTTCTGGGAAATGAATGCTTTGACCTAAGTGAATTGTTGCTCTGCTTTATTCGTCACAGAGTACTCAATCTCCTAGTGTCTTTCGTTCCTGTATTTTTTCAAGCATAATGTATTAACAAGTTCCCAATTTTTTTTATTACCGTTCAACTCCATCAATTGTTAGTGAGATTCTCATCTAGAGGGTATCCCAGAGATAGATTTACTTTCCACCAATTTCTTTCTCGTATCAAAAAGGGTTTTGAGCACTTGTCAACCTCCAGTGAATTTGTATTTTTCCAGTTGAAGAAATTTAAAAAAGGGGAGTCGCCACCCTCCATATCGCTAATCTTTGAATATATAGCACATATATCTGTGCTTGGTAGATTTCTATCTGTCAGGCATTTCTTCCGTTGGAAGAATTTTCTTAACCATTTATTTTGATTTGAGAGTTTATCGTGCTCACTCTCAGGAAGTGTGGTCACACTCTCCATATAATTACCAAAATATTTTGATTTTGCATCACTATACTTTTCCACTGGAAAATTATTGAGAATATTGTTAGTTATCGAACACTCTACTTTTTCTCTGGAATCAAGGCTTGGCCCTTGTTCTCGGATATCGGTACTCCTCTCTTTCTGATGATATATTTTTTGTTCAACTACCTTTCTCTATTTCAAATCTGTTCTCTCCTAATATATTTCAATAAATTATCTGAGATCATTCCATTTTCAAATATTGGAATAATTTTGGTGGAAATTCTTTTGGGTGTTTTTTCTTTGGTATTGCTCAGTGAATTATTTCACAATAATTGCTTCAATTTTTGAAGATTAAACACACCAACTATACAGTTATTTCCTGTTATAGATTTTGATAAATATTTTTATATCTTTATTGTCACTTGTTCCTGTCACAGATTTCGATACATATTTTAATTTCTGTTTGAGAAATGTATCCTTATTGTAACTTTTCCCAGTCATTTGTATGTACTGGTATAACTTTATTCACTAGTTGTATCCGACCATTTTGGGAATCATTAAATCAAAATTTGAATCATAAGCTTGAGTCGATAGAGCTGGATGATATTTCATCATAACCACTACTGTATTTGTTTCGGGTACTTTTACTAGTTGTCACTTCATTTGTTGTCGAAATTTTCTATATTTCATTTGGGAATGTGCGTTTCTATTTGGTACTAGTTTTTTATTGAGTCTATTAAACATTTGTTATAGCGGGACACGTTGTTCAGTTATATATATATATATATATATATATATATATATATATATATATATATATATATATATATATATATATATATATATATATATATATATATATATATTGATATGATGTGGGTTCTTTATTTTATTTTGTTATTATATTGATTGATTATAATTATTATTTTATTACCACCATTCATCACAATAATTTTGCAATTTGTTATGATAGTAAGCTTGATTGATTTGATTTATTATCAATTTCATTTAATCCTAAAAAAACTTCACCATACAATAGAAAGTCCGGCTATGTTGTTCTTACTCTTTTTCAAACACCATTTTACTTTCCCTTTATTACCTTTCCTATGTAGAGCAGCTCGTCTTAGGAAAATTGCAGTTGCGCCATCTAGGTGTTTTGCTTGAAGTCAATCTACTGTTTCATGGAAATAAGTTCGTAATATGATCAAATGATAATAACAAAACAGAAAATAGTTGAAATTTTTTTTTCTGAAATGAATTTTCAAAGATTAAAAATCCTACTCTTCGATATCTAGCTTATTAAATATAATTGAATCTATGAATTTGAGAAACCATCACATGTCTTGTTCATGCGTAATAGAATGAATGTAGCAAATAAATATTTACATGTTATATTGACCAAGTGGTTCATAAGTATGAATTGAAGTTCACCACTGTGAATAAATATCATCAAAGATCCCAATAAAAGTTACTTATACCAATGATATCACTTCGTTTATTTGTGTTTTCAAAAAGTAGCTGTAGTTCGTTGCGTGTGTGCCCTCGAACCTACTCTGTAGTGCTTTGGAAAGTAAACCTGTCCGACGTTGGTCCCCTTTATTGTTGGTTATGTCCTGTGTGGAATGTGATCTGGATATTAAGTAGGTGGTTTCTTGCTCAAATAGTGGTAGGCTGTTTCTTGGTTTCGATTATTGATTGGAATTTCTCTCACAGTTGTGTTTTCTCCTCATTTGGATTGATTTATTTCATAAACATTTTTTTGTTTTCTTATTTCCGTAGCAACCATCAATTTTTGTTTTTTCGCACGAAATTTTAAAAGCAACTTTTCTTATTCTAACTATGAAACTTATTTTATATACAGCTTATATTTCCATACTCAATATTATTTATACAAAGTGGTTATAAATTCTTATTAAACCATTTTCTGTTCTCAGATTTGATATTTTATGATTTTTTTATGAGAAATTATTTGACATGCCCCGGTCATGTTTCCTTGAGTGTCTATGTTAGCATACAGGATGTTCTTGCTTATATATAATTTTTATCTGTTTGATTTCTAAGATTTTGTTTGTAGATTTTGATGTCTATTTTTTTTATAGGTTGTGCAATTTAAATGGATAGTTGGTAACCTATTGATGTCGATAGAAAAGCTCCACTGCTAAACTCTTTGATGATCTGCGTCGGACATACCATGGTTTCAGAGATGCAAAGTGCACAGAAAAATTGTAAAACCACCATTGCAGGTACTCATATCATTTTATCAAATTTATATTCTTTCAATAGTTAACATATATTTGATATCATAACAATATATATGTAACATAGCCCAGTGAATTTCTGAATGTGCCGAGAGATGTCCTGATTGAATCAGGGAATCCCACTGTGAACAAACCCCAAATTATAGGGGGTTAGTGAAGTGGGTCGAATATCCATCAGAAAACAACTAATTCCCTGGCTAATGCCTCGACGGACGTTGGATGACATCTTATAAATAATCGTGCAATGCCTCTCTATTGAGAGGTTACTTTGCAAATTCTGGCTGTGAAGCAGATACATTTCATATATTGCAATTCGGCTTGACCATCTGTATACTGGTTTCGGGGTTCTTGCCCCTCATCGCTACAAGGTAGGTCATGCAGACAATAACTAATGTCTGCAAGCCTACATTGATTGATCCAAATATATCTACTTCACTGCCATGTCTGAGGCGATTATTATCAGGCGGAGAAGCGCCACCCATATTGACACTCCAAAGCTGGAAGAAGAAATCTGTAACACTTACTCCCTTGAGTTTCTGCATGTGCCCGGAGATGTCCTGTTCGAATCAGAGAATCTCACTGTGAACCAACCCCAAATTACCTTGCATATAACAATATTTTCGGTTAACACTGTCTGCTTGGATTATGACATAATAACTGGAAGTAGACTGCTGTGTAGATTTGTGATGGTATATTGTTCAATCCTTCAGATGAGATATTTATAAATCGACTTCGGTTTTTTTCTACCTATTCTCATCTTTGAAATTGTGTCTCTGCAAAAACGTCAATTCTTTACGGCGGAAGGACAGACAGAGGCAATCACTTTCATCAGTAACTTCTCCTTTGAGTTACTACTCTATCAAATTCTTGTTCTTCTGTACAACGTGATTTTGAATGAATTGTTGACTCTCTCGATACCGTGAGACAGCCCACTTACCCCAGTGCGCATACAAGCCTTTCCTCATCCAGAAACAAATAAGCTCTAATTGACATGGTCCTCACAGGGGCAAAACAAATGAATCAAACCACTGACATACCTCAAATATTATTATCCAAGACGAAATCACAAACACTAGTCAATGACAAAAAACGAAGTCTTCGCAAAAAAAACCATTTTGGTTCGGATCGTGGAATCAAACAATGCATGAATAATTAATTTATGAACCTCGATGTCAAGGTTGAAATATAAATATCTCCTTGGAAACGGTGGGTGGTGGTATGCCAATTCAAATATGATGTGCCAGCCCATTTCCTGTTCAAATGGACTATTAACAGTTTGCGGTAGTATAGTATATCCATTCTCATTGGATAATGCATATTATAATTATTGAATGAATGTGGTTTTTTGTGGAGAAACAACGTTTCATGACATTTTTTTTGGGTAACCTTCCACAGTCTGAAAATGAAAATGTAATCAGGAAAATCTATACAAGTGTAGAAAGGGCAAACTAATTAGTTCACCCCGATAAGTTATTGCGTTCACCAAATTATATTTCCTATAGAAAAATGATTCAATTGGTCAATAACTTGTCGTTTTCTGGATTTTCTTATCAAAAAAATTTTTCAAAAAAATTCAAAAGATACTTCTCTATATAGTTTTTGCTTGACGTTTCGGGGACTATATCTGCCCCCGTTCTCAAAATCTTCTAAATCTCCTTCAATTGTTTTAATAATTTGGATTTTTTTTCGCAGAGTCTTTTTCGCTTTTTCAACTGAAGGATGTCAATTGAGATCTGCCAAGAAAGTTTGAGAGTGACGTATTGCTCATTTGATATATGGGGTGTTGTTCAGATCAGTTTATTAGCATTCTACCATATCTCACTTCCTCTCTGAGTAGAGGTAACCATGTATGATCCATTTCAACAGAATTTGTTGAAAAGCAGTTGTTATTGGAAAGGAGAATACAGGCCGTTTCTTTCAATTTTCTCCTCTCTTGATGTGGTTTTTTCATCAAGATTTTTGTCCTATTCCGTTCAATCGTATGATCGCCATTGGATGTGAGGATATGTTCTGCAATTTTTGATCTGGTTATTTGTCGATTTCTGATGTAACTCTGATGTTCACTTTGGCGCACTTCCAATGGTCCTGACGTTTCACCTATATAACTATCACCACACGAACAAGGTATGATGTAAACACAGTTTTTGGTATTTTCTTCTGCGTTTTTTTGTTTTGTTTGTGTTAGTATAGATCTCAGTGTGTTTGTTGTTCTAAATGATGTTCTCACATCATACCTATGTCCAATTCGTTTGATCTTTTCAGATAATCCGGGGACATAAGGTATTATGTTGGTTGTGAAATGTGTAGGTGGTGGAAGTGCTCCTGTTGGTTGTGTTAATTGGTTGTTTGATGGATTTTTGTTTTCAGTGTCAGTGATTGTTTTTTCCGCAATATTATACATTTGCATTAATATAATAATGATATATAAGTAATATAAGTAATAGTTTCACATATAAGTACATTGCCTCTTATGAAATGAATATAACATTTGAATAATAATAATTAGAAATAAAAAAGGAGCATAATTATGAAACTGTATCCCTGGATTGATAGGAAACCATCTAAACGCTGCTGGCTTGTATTATGTTCTCCAGTACCTATCAAAGGACAACACATTTCAAAAATAGGTATGTTTAGTTTGTAATTAATCAATTAATTAATTGTTTGGATCAAAAAGGTTATACAATTATTTCCAAATATATTTCTTCGATAGAAATGATGAATTTTTTAAATTCTCTCTTGAAAATAAACTTACTTTTAATATGTTTCAGTTTTCAATTTCCATCAATTTATACAATTTCAGGGCAATATAAAAAATAAATTCTCGCGTAGAAACCAGTCGACAACTTTGCTCACCGCTAAAGAACATAAATTACCGTAAACCACTACAGATTATACTTGATCGGGTTTAGGGTATAGATAATATAATATTTTAGTGGAATAGTGGTGTAGTGTGTGTCTGGGCAGAGGCAGCCATGTATGGTGAACAACTGCTCGAAAAATATTGTGCAGTAGTCGGAAGTATCATCCACATAAAATTTCTAGCACAAGCAGATCTGCTTTCAATTATACAACAACCCATGAAAGTGTTTTCAATATTATCATTCATTATTCAATGGTTCACATAGGTTCAAAAAAGCACGAAGAATTGTGAACGAGTTTCAAATATTATACAGAGTGCCCCATTTGAAAGCGGGCCACCTCTCTAAAACTGTTATTTATAATCCGATTCAAGAGTTTTTTTTTCCAGTAGATAGAGCATCAATAGTTCTAGTTGAATGCCATAAATTCGAAATAAAAATAAAAATTTCACGGCCTACATCGACTTTTTTTCAAGGTCAAAAATCCAAAAAACATTCTAGCGATTATTTTAAATAAAATTTGACGACGCCACTGGATTTGTGATGCTTTCAAATTGGTGTGACCAATATTTCACGATAAAATTTCAACAAAAATACAGCATAAGTAAAATTCATATCACTTTATCAAAATATTTCGAATAGTCGTCATATAAATCACAATTTTGGTAAAAATATCATTCAAAATGCTCTTTCAGGTCGTTAGCAGTCGAGTTTGTAAACAGCAGTTATTCAAAATGGCGTCAAATTATGTTTTTTCCAAACGTAACTCCATAGTATAGGAGATAGTTATGTCCATCAGAACACTGCAGTTTTTTGTCAAAGAAATTGAATGTACATCTTTCCATCATATAGTAATCAATATTCAATGATCAATAATAACCAATATTGATAACATAAATGAACTACAACAAAAGAATGGATTGACATGAGAGTGCCTGCACATTAATTTTTGCACTTTTCAACCAAATCTCGATTTAATTCGATACATTTATTCTACCATTTTCCAATGCTATCTAACCTTAAGATACGATCAACATTCGATCATTGGTTTGGGGTAATATCTGTGCAAGCCTGTCTTTTTCTTTCACGCAGTTCCACTTTGGTGGTTGACAGTTACTCCAAATATCAATCTTGGATTCATTCAAACATGCTTGGGAAACCACATTTCAAAAATATTATTTTCATTAGGAGGCTTTGTAACTTTAGTTGCTATAGAGATGACAAGTCATCAGAACAATAGACGAAAAGACACAAATTTGTCAGTGTTAATAGTGAAGTTTATAACTCCTCAAGTACCTACACTAATAAAGAAGTATGGCTAATAATTTGACTTTGCAGGAGAAAATTAAAATAGTAAGACCTTGTGGTAACAACGACAGATCCGTAAGGGAAGTATGTAGAATTTTCAATAACATGCATCCGGAGCGTCGAAATATTAGCAGAGCTACAGTTGGCCGAATAAACCAAATTTTCAATCGGTGCGGAGCTGTTTGTAAACATATTCTGAAGCATAGTAATATTGTACAAAGACAGAGATGAAATAATTCCGAACGAATTCGAAATCATTTTAATAATAATCCGAAAACAAGTGTGAGAATTGCAAGTTTGGACATTAACTTACCGCGTGAAACAATAAGGAAATATGATGAGCCCTTTAAACTAAAGTTCCTCCACACCTTGGAAGAAGGCGATAATGAAAAGAGGATGGAGTATAGTTTATGGGCTCAAGAGAATATCTAAATAACAGGAATTTTCTGAAAAAAAATTTGTTAGTGACGAGGCAACATTCACAACCAATGGAACAGTTAATTCTCAAAATATAAGGTACTGGACGGAAAAAAATCCACATTGGATAATAAATTGCAGAAGAGAGTACTCACAAAAATTATATGTTTGGTGTGGAATATTACATACCGAAATAATTGGACCCTTTTTTTAAAGCATTTTGAATGGTCAACATTTTTTGAATTTTTTTAAAAACAAATTTTTCAACGCTATTTATGAACTTTCACTGGCAGAAGAGGTTCATCTTCTATTTCAATTAGATGGATGTTCCATCCATAATAGCAGGATTATGAGAGATTGGTTGGAAGAAAATTTTCCTAATCGGTGGATAGGGCGAAATAGTGCATTGATCGAGTTTCCCCCCAGATCCCCGGACTTGACTCCATTTAATTTTTTTTATGGGGCTCCGTTAAAGAAAAAGTTTACAAAACTCGCCCAACGAGCAAAGAGGAAATGCGTGAAAGAATAAGACAGGCTTGCAGAGATATCACCCCAAACCAATTATCGAATGTTATGGTTATCATTAGAAAACGATACGATAAATGTATCGAATTAAATGGAGATTTGGTTGAACAGTCCGAAATTCAATGTGTAGGCACTGTCATGTCAATACATCCTTTTGTAGTAGTTCATTTATGTTATTAATATTGGTAATTATATTATTGCATGTAAAAATGTGCATTTCTATTCTTTGACAGCAAACTGCAGTGTTCTAAGAGACATAACATATCCCACAAGGAGTTGTTATGTTCTGAAGGAGTATTTTAAACCATATAATTCACAAAATTGTGATTTATATGACAACTATTTGAATTATTTCGATATTGATATGAATATTTTACTTATGCTATATTTCTGTTAAAAAAAAATTTATCATGAAATTTTGGTCACACCCATTTGAAAGCATCACAAATCCAGTGGCGTCGTCAAATTTCATCAAAAAAAATCGCTAGCATGTTTTTTTAATTTTTGACCTTGAAAAAAATTCGAAGTAGGCCGTGAAATTTTTATTTTTATTTTGAATTGATGGCATTGAACTAGAACTATCGATGCTCTATCTACTGAAAAAAAAACTTCTGAATCGGATAATAAATAACAGTTTTAGAGAGGTGGCCCGCTTTCAAATGGGTCACTCTGTACATAAAAAAGAAAGCTTTCAAACTCGACCACCTAGAAAGTATGGAGATCAATCTTGAACAAAAAGACATAATAGTTGCTTGAATTGATTCAAGTAATTCTTAATTGTTGAATTTGTTTACCGAAGATCAAACAATAAAAGTGAATGTCTTTTGCTTGCTATTTTGATGTGATTTCCGAATGATATCTCGTACATTTTCTAAGATGTCACAAAAGTTGGTTTTATTTTTTAATATTAAAAAAATGACAACTGTGACGAAGAAGAAAAAATGGTACATTGACGAAGTGAAAAAACCCGCGAAAACGTGACTGCAGAGTGTTTATTGGAGTGATTTTTTGGTAAATCCGAACTTATTCCAAATCAGTGATTCATATGAACATGAGTAACAATTAGTGCAAGAAGAAAAATATAATATTTCCATATTTTAAACTGAGGAAAAGTATTCCAATCAATTCTCATTGATTTGAGAAAACATATTTCTATAATTCCATTTTCTGTAACAAATGAAATTTCAATCAAGAAAAAGGTTTCTCAGCTGTGGAAATCCTAATTGCATTGGGTTGCAAAAGGGTCACATTTTATTTTTGAAGTCAAGCAAATATTTCACCTACATTGGGAAGTTAACACAATTCATAGAAAAGGGGTTCCCACTCAACGGAAAGATTTTCTAAATATAAACCTCGGTTTCACGGCTAAGAAACCATTTCAACAGACTTCAGTAGCAGTCAGTAACTGTTTTATAATATATTCTTTTGTGGAAAATTCCCAAGAAACATTGGCTTCCAAAGAAAACTTCAATGAGAAACAAAATAAATTAATTACACATCTGGAAGAATTTCCTCGGATTCCAAACTTTATTTTCCCTACAAAGTCTTGAAATCTTCAAGCGGAAATCTTCAAGCAAAAATCTTAAATTTTCCTTCAAATCTAACACAGCCTCCACGAAAAACAATTATGCAAATGTTCGAGAACAGATTTAGGCAGACGAAATCTAATTGTTCATCAACACAAAAGGAATCTTCAGAAAACAAGGATACGTCGTAGATCATTCTCTAGAAAGATAACGGAAAGATCGAAAATTTAAAAAAGTTGATGAGGCCAGTAGAGTAGTGCCCACCTTGGACTCAATTACCAAGAAATTATCCGACTATCTTGAATACACCTTCCAAGCCCAGGGGATATCAAAACAGTCACAATATTTTTGCTTAGATACAAAAAAAAAATAATTATTTACTTTCGGACCGTTTCTAATTATTACCCAATAGACCTTAAAAAAAAAATATTAGTGAAAATCCCTCCTAAATCCTCAATAATCTCCTTTTTCAGATAGTCAACTGATATTTGTTTTTAAACATTTGAAGTGAAATAATAGATCTCCGCCTATGGTCGGCATTTTCGATCAGAGCGCAAATTTTATTTCGTTTTATCAGGAGTGGTTGATAAACCCCATCCTCATCCAACTGAGAATGGATATACCATACAACAAATTGAATTAAATCCTGTTTATGTATTTCGTATCTTTCAATTTATGTTACTCATATAGCATAAGGTCGTATCTATTAGTTCAAAGGCATTATTCATTGGGTATTTTTCCAATTTATATTGTAGATTCATATTTATACTCATACCTATAATAGATACTATTTTCCTGGTACTCATTTTCCGTTTGATTCCTTTCAGTGAACGGTCATTGTTATGAATGTTTCAAGTAAAATCTCTTTTTTTTACCGGGGTATTTTCAAGCGATTGAAAGTAAAACTTCAAATTTCAGACAAACAATTCAGTAATGTCACAATTCCAAGTGAAATTCAATTCAATTTAGCTATTATGACCATAAAGTAATTTTCATGCACAATGAAAAACAATCTGAGTCAATACCAATATTTTCCATCTACTCGTAACACTGAATCGAATCACAATTTGAAGGAATGAATCAATACGGGGAAGTCGTGAACAATCGATCACGAATAGCATCATCGTCGAGGTTTGCTTCATCTCAGTAGCCTTATTATGCCAAGGAACTAATCGGTTATTGCACATGAAGAAACATTTGAGATTACGATCCACAGTCGATGGTATCGGCATGGACAAAACTGTGACATGATTACACAAACATTACAGTTTCAAATGTTGAGGAAAGAGATAGAAATGTTTAGTCACAATCGTGTGGGTCTTTTCGAATACGTGCAAATGTTCTCATATGGACTTTAGGAGAAAACATCCAGGACTTGCAACGAATTTTTATTCAAGGTATTCAAAGTATTCAAAGTAGCTTGGTGGATGACTTGCACTGGGAAAAAACCGCATAGGAAATAGTATCCTGGCAAATATCGTCTTCAGTTAGAGCTCAACTAGCCCCCATAATTAAAATAACATATATGCCGTCCCAAAGCATCTCAATGAGATACCACTCCCAAGTAAACTCTCGTTACCCCTTCAAGCCGAATTCAAGTTTCAAAAACCGTAGCCATTCTAAGTGAGTACTATTTAAAAAATATATATTTATAACCCCTGAGTGACCGGAGCCCCAAAAAAAATAATGAGGTGAGATAACCGGTATGTGCCCCTTGACCCAATCAAAATAAATGACAACCGGTAGATAACATCCCGAACCAACGAAATACTCAAATGAATCCTCGGTTAATCTCCAAAAACTATATACAGTGTGACCCATTCAAAATGGAACCACCCCTGTAGAATACGAATTTTTCAGTCAATCTCGATTTTTTTTTTAATATCAAGCATCAAAAACTGTATCTTGACTCAAATTTTCATAACTTTAGTTTCATTTCCAGGGCACTCTATGGTTTTTTTTCTTCGTCAAAAACGGCAAAAGTTTATTAAGCAATTTTTTTTTCAAATTTGACTACACCACTGGATTCGTAGTCGTTATGAATAAAAACCATCGAAATTTCATAAAAAACTATTGGTTAACAACGAAGTTACAACAACTTTAATTTTGGAAACAAAGTATTTGATTATAATTTTTATTCAGATTGCAGATATATTTGAAATCTGGCAATACTGCCGATACCAAGTAGAGCACAAGTGAATTTGTACAGCAAAAATCCGAAGTCAATAGCTCATTCCGTTCAACAGTTATAACAACTGAAAGTATGATAATGTGAGCGATTTGTGGTGTACTAAATCACAGCCTACTATGCCCAATGTATAAGTTCAGCTTTCCTCAAATTACTGATACCTTCTCTGAAAACCTGTTTCAGTTGAGTTTTGTAGAATAAAAATGAAACATTTTTTTGTCCTGCTTTCTGTTTTATTATTGAATAAATAATTTTGATACTTTAAAACTTGGTTCGGTTCATTTCGTTTTTATGGGCTATTGAAAACTGCATAACTTGAACATGAATTTTTAATTTTCTGTTATTTTCGAATACACTTATAACCTAAACTCAATATTTTTTAAGGGAATATAATTCGCAAATCCAGTGGCGTAGTTAGATTTTTATTACAAAATCGCTTCCACCAGAAATCGCTCACATTACCATACTTTCAGGAGTTATAACTGTAGAACGGAATGAGCTATTGACTTCGGATTTTTGCTGTACAAACTCACTGGTGTTTTACTTTGTTTCCAAAATTGAAGTTGTTGTAACTTCGTTGTTAACCAATATTTTTTCATGAAATTCCCATGGTTTCCATTTATAACGACTACAAATCCAGTGGTGTAGTCAAATTTCAAAACAAAAATTGCCCAATGAACTTTTGCCGTTTTTATCGAAGAAAAAAAACCATAGAGTGCCTTGGAAATGAAACTAAAGTTATGAAAATTTTTGTCAAGATACTCAATTTTCAAAAAAAATTATTATTGAGAATGACTGAAAAATGCGTATTTTACAGGGGTGGTTCCATTTCAAATGGGTCACACTGTATATATATATATATATATATATATATATATATATAAATATATATATATATATATATATATATATATATATATATACATACATGAGAACAAAAACAAAAAAGTTGACGCGTATGAGCCGTAAAACCAAAGCGATTTAGTTCCCAATAATCTTTGAGGAAAATCTGGGCCTTTTCCTCAATCTAGCAATATTTCGCACAATTTGGCAACGTCGCAAATTTCCAGTGAAAAATGTCGTGCACAATTTTTCTTTCCCAATGTCCCCTAATACTGGCAATGCCACAAAATTACCAGCACATCGCGTCATTTTCCATTTATCTGATTTAATTTAAAAAAATTAAACGAAAAATATCTCTTACCCAATTATTTACAAATTACAGAAGTCGTATTTCGAACAACACATGGAAAACAAAATTCACTGCAATTTTTCCTCAATCGAGCTCTTTTGTTTTTGAATGAGATAACCGTTTGCACAGAAAATACATATACTTGAAAATCACAATAAAAGCAGTCATTGATTACTCACCTTCGAGTTTTAGACTCGCTATCGAATCTTGAAAAAAGAATACGACAAAAAGTCGATGAATGAAAGTCGTTCGTACTCACGTGAAATCTGAATAATCCTCGGAAGAGTGTGAGTAAAATACCAAAAAACAATATCGACACCAACTAACTCCCCGGAATTTCGAGCCCATAACCCCACCGCTGTCGCAGGAATCAACGGCCAATCCGATTCCAGCAGGAAAGTACTCACTTCCAATTTCCTGGAAGTCAGGAAATCGAATCAAAGTTATATTACGGGTATCAACCAGAAACAATATTCAATATGGGTTTATTGCAACAAAAAATGAGCGATAAAATTAAACAAAAATTCCTTTCCAAAAACATGCAATCATATATTTGACTTTGTTCGTGAAACAGGCCCGGCCAATGGCACTTCAGCGCTCGAGGTACCAGTATGAGTTAGGTTGGGTCCCTCTCCGATAGATGGACTGAGGTGTGAGGTACACTCGCCTCTTTCTGACCAATCATCAGGCCAAAATCTGTACCTTCAATCATCAGGAAACAAATGGAATTTGGTTACCTCGCCACCCACCCGCGACGAATACCTTATTTTTAACAAAAAGAAATCCTAATCATCATTCAAAAGTACCACGACCAGCAAATGATGAAACTATTCATGCAGGCCACTTAAATCAGAACCAAATCAGATGCTAATGACTTCACGAAGACGATAATTCAAGGCCGAGTAACGCCGACCACTTCCGACTCCTGAATGACAGACAACATGAACACAAACCTGCCGAAGTCAAACAAGTACAAGGACTAGGAATCGCACATCAAGTAAGTTGGAGCATATTCTTTTTTTATATAACCCCCTCTGACAGATATCGTTCTTGTCAAAACTCATATCATAATACCAAATACAGTGCTAACCTAAGAATATGTTGTTCAGGTCCTCTGTCCCCCTATTATCAATCATAATTCGGAATTGATCTGAATGAAATTGGAGTTACACATCAGAAGAGTACAATATCAAACTGTTAGGCACAAAGCCCGTGACCAAGATCCAGCAGAGCCACTCTCGAGGGCTTCTCTCACAACTGTGGAACACAAATGTCAATTCCCCAGTGAATCGATCAGAACCTAGAATTCAGCAGAAATATAACTTGGACTTCCATATAATAATTCAAGTACCAGGGTTTGAGACTAATCTCGCTATGTGTTGAGATCTGAGCTTTCGCAGGATGGTTTACGCAGGACGGAGGAAATATTCGTCAGTGAATTGAAATACATTTATTTTCTTCAGGTAAACAGTGATGATTGGCTATACGAGTTACTGAATATAGGTAAAACTTTGAACGCTTTGTCCTTTATTGTCCACATGTGAGGTTTCAGTAAAAAATATACCGTTACAGTGGTTCGAAAATACTGAAAGATTCGATTCCACCTATTCCAAGCAAAAACAAAAACAAAAATTTAAGGCTTTCCGGGAGTCAGGGACTTTCAGGATGTTAACCTCCTGATACCCAGCGACACCATGATAATTAAATACAACTTCAATAGAAAATACGAAGTCATTATACCAGAAGGAGAACACTGGGAAGGAGTAGCACCCATCAGCGCAGCATCAATCTGGTACTCAGACGGCTCGAAGACCAAAGGAGTCAGAGCCGGAATAAACGGGCGAAAACCAAGGATAATGATTCCAGAGAACCTGTCAAAAGACACCACTGTATTTTAAGTGGAAGAACACCAATGCATCGGTGAAATAGACGAGCAAGATAGGAACGGCCATTCCATTGTCATATTCTCCGACAGCCAGGCAACACTTGAAGTATTGGAGCCACGCAAGTTGACTCAAAACTTGTGTGGGACAATGCCTGTGCCCTGAATGATCTACCAAACCGTAAGTCAGTGATCCTGGCATGGGATCCAGGACACAAAGGGAACGAAGAAGTCGACACTCTGGCCAGGCAAGGCTCGTCAATGGTATTCTACGGCCCGGAACCCTTCTGCTGCATAGCAAGTGCAACGGATAAGAAAACAATCAGCAAGTGGGTGAGAAAACAGGCCCAATGCTGGTGGGAACAATCCCCAAGACAGAGGCAGGTAAAAATATTTCTCAGAAAACCATCACCTGGCAGACCTACTGAGCAAGGACGAAAGGTCCGTAAAGGCAATAGAGGAAATGCTTACAGGACCCAGTAAACACAACGAGCATATGAAAAACATAGGTCTGGCAGAAGAAACCACTTGCAGGTTTGCCAGACAGGAGTAGAGACCACCATCCATATACTATGCAAATGCGAAGGTTTAGCAAGGACAAGGTTTCCACAGAAGGGGACGGAATACCCAGAGGCAGAAAGCTACATTAATGAGGCACTGTCAGGGATCCTAAACATACTGAAAAGGATGGAGCTCGCGCAAGTTATCCAAATATCGGGGGAACCACAAAAGATCTGTAAATGTCGCAGTAGAAATAGGCTGCACACTTTGTTTACATCTACCGGGTGATTCTCTAAGGTGGCTCACCCCTATAACTTTTTTATTATTCAAGATAGAAAAACGAAACTTGGGGGTAGTGTATTATAGTTCAATTTAAATTTTTTGACATATTTAGTTGGTTTGCCGTTCTTCTGGTTTGACCGGAAATTACCACAGCCTTCGATTTTTGAAAGGGACATCCTATATATTTTTACTTATTTCGATCGAGAATGACATTCTGAATCTTACAACACCCCACTTGTCAATTTTGACAAATAAAGTCAATTTTATTCCAATTTTTATTTTTCGATCTAGAATGCCATGGTTCGTGTAAATCGCTTCATTCTTGATCATGTAATATGGGAAAAATACGACTTTGGGGCTTATGACTTCACAGTCGTCTCGAGAATTATTCAAAAGTCGCAAATATGAATGTTTCCAGTTAAATTGACTTTTTTAAATGGAAAAAGGGGTGGCTCGTCGGCTTTTTGTGAAAGATCATTTTCTTACGAATAATTTGATACCACACACTTCCACTTTATTTTCACTATTTTTCTGAATAATTGCAGGGAGCCATCATACTTAATAACAAATAATACGTATTCGGTATACTTATGCATTAAGTCCTGTTATTCTAGTTATCCGTGACAAACAATTGAAGCTGTTGCTGGGACTACCCAAGCAAATAGGCTAATGAATATGCTGTCACTTTTGAAAATTTATTTGTTGCGTATTTTATAATTTGATATGGAAATTCATACTAGAAACGAGGAAATTGACATGTTGCCAATTCACGGAGAAGCAAAAAAGAATGCAACTGATGCAGCTCGAATTTAGGCTCAGAGATTCCCTAATTGTCGCCATCCCACTTGGCATTATTTCACAAAACTGGAAAGGAAAATGCCAATAATTCATCGTCAGTGAAGAAAAAGAAGTGGACGTGTTGGCCTATGTTGAAGTGAATTGTACGGCGTCAATTCGCCAAATTGTTCCTGAGTGTGATACTTATTCGTTCGTTTGGAGAATTCTTCACAAATATAATTATATTATCGATCATTCAAGTACCAACTACACCAACATCTTTACGATAACGACAACAACCGAAGATTAACTCATATATACTGGTTTTTGACTAAATACAGAGAAGATGTACGTTTTCCATTCAAAATTATTTATTCAGATGAAACTCGATTCACCAATTTGGGTCTGTTCAATCGGAATAATAATAGGTACTGGTCTCAAACAAATTTACATCTGATGCAAGAAAGAAATTTTCAATTGCTGGATGGATATTATCGGAGGAAAACTTTTGAGGCCAATCATTTTCGACGGACAACTTACTGCAGAAAGATATAAAGAGTTCCTTAGAAATCAAATTAATGATTTCATTGAAGATTTGCCACTGGCTAATTAAGTTGATATCTATTTTCAACAAGATGGAGCGCCACCTCACAATTCCCAAGTCGTAAGAGAACATCTGAATGACACCTTCCCAGAAAAGTGGACTGGCACTTATGGACCTATTCAGTGACCTGAGAGGTACATTCTTGAGTTGTCTTATTTTTTTATATTATATTATTTCTTTTTCAAATTCTAGATCACCAGATCTTACTCCGCTAGATGTTTTTCTCTGGGAAACAATTGAAAATCAGGTGTATAACACAGCATCAGCTACTCACGAAGAACTGGAGTATAAAGTGAGGGTGGCATTTCAGAACATCACTGTGTAACAGCTAATCAATGTGGTGCGCGCAACAATTGAAACAGTTGAACTTTGCCGTGATCAAGTAAGATATCATTTTGAAAATTTAGAACCATGTAAAAATCGAAAGTTGGAGAAGTAAGGCAAAGCAAGTAAATATGCCTAAAAAATTAAAATGAACTATAATACACAACCCCCAAATTTCGTTCTTCAATAATAAAAAATGTATAGGGTTGAGCCACCTTGGAGAGTCACCCGGTATATCTACCTCCTAATGACCCCAAACCCATGCCTGAAGACAAGAATTCTGCTCTTTCCATGCACTCAACACCTTTTTTGAGCATTCGCTGACAGGATTAATGATAAACTATTACATGAATGAGGTATCATACAGTAAATTTCAATGACAAAAAAACATTGTAAAACATCTATCGAATTTCCATTATTGCATATTTTTCAAAATAGACGATTAGCACATTTCAGAAATTATACTTCCTCAAACAAAGGCCTGGATTGGAATTTTTTTTGTTAATGTTTGTGGATGTCAGCAAGTGTTATTGAATTACCTATACGTTATTGAGAAGTTAACCAAAACAACTTTCAAATTACTCAGTGTAAAATATGTAATTGCAAAAGTCTATGTTACTTTTGATTGGACAACTTATATCCTCACTAAAGAAAATGGTGAATAGGTATCATGTATATTTTTTTTTATTGTTCTAATCGATTGTACCATCCATACAAATACTGGAAAAATAGGATAGATGCCAAAAATATCAATAATTGACAAAGAAAAAAATATTTAAATTTTATTCCAAATATTGGCAATTCAAACGGTCGGCCATTTGGCGGGATTATGTGACGTCAAAGTACATGTTAACAAAGGTTATCCAAAGTAAACATAGTTGATTCTATATTGTATTTCTTGAATATTTCGATAAATTAAAGATGGAAAGTAGTGGAAAAACAGTTTATAGGTACTGTATAGTTCCAAAGTGCAACAATACAACGAAAACTACTCCTCAAAAAGTATTTTTTCTTGTGTCAAGGAACGCAAACATTCGAATAAAGTGGTGTTAAGCTATAAAAAGGGACGAATTTAAGAATCAAAAACTATCTGCAACGAGCTGCTTATACTGTTGTGAGGATCACTTTGATGTAAGTATTTTTGTTTTGATATTTAAGTGTCATAACCTAAAACTATTTGTCGAATCTTAAACCGTTCTGACTACTTTCATTTTCAGTTGGAAGAGGATACAGAAAACTTCATTCAGTACCAAATAATGTCTAAACAACAAGGAGTTCCTGTTACATTACGTTTGAGGAAAGGTGTTTTGCCCCACAAATTTCAGTGTCAGAAAGAAAATAAGCCAGTACCAGTGAGACAGGCTGCTCTCAAGAGACAAAGACTGAGTTTGGTTCAAGATACTCTATCACAAGCTGCTACCAGAGAAGTTATTACAGAAACCAAACTATGTGGAGGTCCTGCAGATACAACAATCACCAGAGAAATAAATTATTGTGAAGCTGGTCCTAGTTCATCTTCACACGACGTTTTCTCAACAAAAAGTGAAAGCCTTTCTTTTGACAAAGCCGTACAAGTGAACACAATGAAACAAAGTGCAATAAAATATAGAAGCAAAGGTGTCAATGTTGGTTCTAAAACAAAAATTGTAGCAGTATCGCCATTTCTTGTACCAGTTAAAAACACATCGACTTCACCTATCAAAACCGCCCCGATTGCAGGTACAAAAAGGAAGTTATTCCCAGATATAAAACCAACAGATGATTTATCTCTGACTTCACAATCTTCATCAATATCTAGTGAATATGAACAAGAAAGTACTTCATCCGAAGCGAGTTGGGCTCAAGATAACGAGGACAGACAATTTAAAAATGTAATGCGTAGTGCAATATTGACTGCTATTGAAAAAGAGCCTAAAATGATGTTAGGACTGCCTAAAGACAGTTACCATTTGATAAAATTATCAAGTGAAAATATCCCAGTTCCCACTATCGACATTTTAATAACCTTGAAGAAAATAAAGTTAAATTAATCATTTGACATATTAGCTATGAATTTTGGCTATTCACAGAGCACTATAAGTAGAATATTTTCAAAAACAGTAATTATTCTAGCAGAAAAATTGAAGGAGTTAATTGTGTGGCTTGAACCATCTGACATAGTTAAATGTTTACCTATCGCTTTTAGAGCACGGTATTCAAAAGTTGTTTCAATTATAGATTGCTTGGAAATAGAAATTGAAAAACCTTCTAACGCAATTCATCAGTCTTGTTGGTCACAATATAGAAAAACACTCAATACCTTTTTCTGTACTCCAGTGGGTTATCAATTTTATTTCTGAAGGATATGGTGGAAGGGCTTCTGACATCATTATAGTAGAAAATTGTGGATATCTAGAATGTATACCTCCAAACACAGCAGTCATGGCAGACAGAGGCTTTAAAGACTTGTCACATTTGATAGAAAAGAAAAAATGTACCCTTATACGGCCTCCTTCAGTCTTCAAGTCTACAGCAAGTACTAAGCATGAGGTGAAGCAGTCTAAAAGAATAGCAGCATTGAGAATTCATGTAGAGCGGGTTATAAACAGATTAAGAGAATTTCATATATTGTTGCCTCACGCATGTGTGCATCACAGCTTAGTTCCAATAATAGATGAAGTAATAGTAATAGCATGTGGCATAATCAATATGCAAAATGTTTTAATAAAAAAATAGATTTAATTTTCAACTGTTTTATTTTTCTTCATATTGGTATGTGGCACACTCAGAAAAAAACGTCTTTTCAATATACAAACTCCAAATACAAGTAACTTGGGTCATTGACAACTATTTCAGAACAATTTTGATAACTCACAAACATGTTACTGTCACTTATACTTCATATCCTCAACTGAACACAACTATTCCAATAATAACTATGTAAAATAAATATTGAAGGATGCAATTCCTCAACTTATTTTAGGACTTAAAAGTCCATATAAACATGTCCAAATTTGCTTGATTTTTAATTTTAAGAAAACTTTAAAATTGGTTTGAAAAATATTGCCAATAAAAGTTTGTGCTTATCAAGAAACTCAGAAAGTCCTCTAAAGTTTTTGGCTTGTGAAATGAATGTATTTTTTTTAAATTACCCCTTATTTTCAAAGTACACAAAAATATATTGAAAATATGTCATTTTCACCTAGTGAACTATTCAAATTTCGAATATAAGGGAGATAGGTACTCATAAATAAATACATGAGTATCTTTCCGTTATTCAAAATCTGAATAGTTAATTTGATGACATGAAATATTTTCAAGGAATTATTTCAGTATGTTGAAAACTTTTAACAAGTTTTTTTGTGAAATCAATAATAAAAAAGTTTTCCATTTGTTGATACTATTTGGGACACGCTGTATAATAAAACAGGAAAATGAATTGAAAGGCCTCTGCCTAACAGTTGGAAACTTTATGCCTATTGAAAAACACAAAATCCTAATAAAGTATTTTAGCTAGAATTTAAATTTCGAAATACAATGAAATAACGTGTTAGACCTGTAAAAAGTGAAATTTCAAGTTGCTTCTCATTACTACCATTTATTTGATATTCTTACATAGAATAGGAAAAATAGCATTACTCCAGAATAAAATGCATTTTTCTAAAATAGTTTTACAATAGTTCTCATCGTAATCTACAATATACATGTCTACTTCCTCCGATTTTTCAAAATCATGATGTACAACACAGAAAAGTCCTCTTTTTTTATTTGAAAAATACATCTGCATTTGCACCTGAGCCATATATTTTGAGGATATAACATTTTTTTTTGAGACATATCTGCTCATGGCTTTCTCAGATGATGGACATTTGACTTCAATACTGTAATCAATACTCTCACCATCAGGAGATGCGCCAAATACGGGGTAATTAGGGTTTAAGATTAAACCACATTCATTGATTTTTATTTTCATTTTTTTTTTTTCAACTTCTTTTAATACTTGTTTCTCTAGCAAACGCCCTCTTTTCATTGCTTCTGTGTCCTTTACTTTAATTGCTCCCATTATACTTTCAGTTAAAGTGCCTTCGAAAACTTTGCAATGTGCTGCTTCATGCATCTTCGAAGCAGTGATCCTAGCATACCGCAGCTCATGCCACAAAGGACAGTCATTCTGATCAATTGTAGCTCGATAGGCTTCATTGCAAGATGATGTGTCCATTGTATTCTTGCAATAGTTGATGAACTCTGTGGCATTGGCTGGTTTATTTGGTAGTGTATTTATTGAATGATGAATGGATAATTTTTCTATTTTGCTTGGTTCCTTGTAGAATTTCATGAGTTGACTTTCCATGTGATCGATGCTTCTGCTATGGTTTATCAGAGTTGGCAGAAGGCTTCGACTATTGGCTGATGGAGTAGGTATGGTTTTAGAACTACTACCTAATTCTTTTGCTTTAATATACTTTAGGGTTGTGCCTATCGTTAACAATTTGTACTTCTTCCAATAACAGTCAATACTAGTAGAGGGAGGGTCTTCGCTACGCCTGTGCAGCCAAGCTATAAAAGCTATTGCTTGCTTACATCCACCTGAAAAAAATTTAAAACAATATAATTATGATATTTTCAAGATAAAACATGACCACGTTTTGATTTCAGACTTGTATTCATGAAATAAAAATGCGTAAGTTACAATTTTTTTTTTCAATAAGTTATCGCCGGCTAAATAATACTTTACTCATAACTAATATCTACCTAAATGTGCTGCGCAATCTTCACATTCAGCAGAGATAATTGTTTGTTCAGCTTCATCACATACAGCAGTTCTGTTTCACATTATGTTCGGGAGTAATACGAGCTTTAACCACACATCTGTTTGCTTCCCTTTTAACTTGTACATATCCAATAGCTGAATCGCCATAAGAATCTCCTTCGGACCTAGAAACACAAATATTATCACGTGTTAGAATAAGAAGTGAAATATAAACGTTTTCTTGAATTTTATTGTTTACTGCATTTGAGGTTATGTGCACTTTCTCAATCTTAGTAAGCAAATAACCAGAAATCATATTGAAAAACGGAAATTGAAGACACTAATACAAAACATTTATTCAATTACCTTGCAGCTTTTACGCCTCTAATCTCAGCAGAAGTGAAATCGGGATGATTTGCGAAAAAACTTGACATCATGAACACATCTATTCTTGGCAAATTGTCGGATTGTGCCCTGACAAATCCGGCTTCAGTCATTGTATTTATTTTCCGGGAGGTTTACGGTAATTTAATAATGAAAAGAAAATAGCCAAACACTTGCAAAACTTAAATAGACTAACCAACGACAAGACAAGAACACGGAAATAAATTTTGTTGACATGGACTTTGACGTCATAATAAGGTTCGACCAATCGCGTTGCGTTTTACCTAATTTAAATTTGCTTGTCAATTTTCTTATTTTAAAATATGGAATATTTAAAACTTTCGAAAGATACGGTTTAATGAAACAACTTATAATGATTAAGTTACAAAGTAGATGGTGAAAACAAAAATTCAAGAGATTTTGTGATACATGCATATAACCTATTGTTTCCTTATATCGTGTTAATCCGCATTTTGGGTTGTCGCGACCACGATACACATCGAGACGTCCGCGATAGGTAGGAGCTCTGTTGATGTAACATTGTTTCCTTCCACTAACATCTTTCATCACATCAATCGCACTCCACTGGCGAGCAACGTGAATTGCAACTAGTATATAGCGTGGTAGAAAGTGTTCTTGGAAATGTCAGTATAGAGTGTGGCTCCAAACAGTCGAAACGGGTCCGGTTGGTTAGGAGGAAGTGTGCGCGAACATGTGGTTTTCGATTATCACCATTTTTGTTACATTGTGTTATGGAGTTTCCGCGGAAGAGAACCGACATAATGGTGAGCCGAAAAATTATGATTTTTATTGAATTTCGTAGAAGATCCAAAAGCTGCAATTGGTGAATTCAGATGCAGTTTAATATCTAGGTCGATTATGCAGTGGAAAAATTCAAAGAATTTCAGAAGCGGAATGGTTTCTGATATCGATATTGAGATTTACATCTCACGGGCCGATTATTTCCCAATTCAATAATACAACGTCGAATCGAAAACAGTTATTGTTTTCCACAATAACCGAAAACGATGATATGATCAGGGAGATATGTTAAATATATTAAATCGGTCACGTTTCATTGTTCCAAATATTATAAACGCTGCAAAGAGTTTTCCCCCATTCTTCAAAAAGGTATATTTATATACTGAACTGTATTATTGTTTCATGAAGTTAGATCAATGAACTGTAATCAAACGCATACATTCCAATATCTTGAGTAAAGTGTTCTGTTGAAAGCATTTGCTAGCTTTCATCAAGTGGCCAATTGAAATCTTTTGTTTGATTTTCTGTACAAGGAAACATTGGAATTTCCCAATTTTTGAACTGAACTAGAAGAAATCTCAATCCAAAGCCAAATGTTGAAATTTAAAATCATCATGACGTTATTTCGTATGTACCTACATACTTGTAGCAATCGATGTGGTTTCATAAAAGATCATTAAAATATGTCAAGTTCCCCATAGTGCTCCATCTAAGGAAAAAATCTAAATAATTCTTAAAAATTGTGGAATACTAAATCTCTCTCCACTGCATTTTTGCGGTTGTCAATTTGCTTTCTGAAAGAATCTTGAGTTATAGTTTTGGATCAATTCTTCTAAATAATTCATGTAGATTGACGGAAATAATCACCATAATATGAGAGAAACATAACGACCACAATAGGAATAACGTTGTAGCCATGATTTTTATTCAGTTGAACTTGATAACCACTTATTTGGGATTGTGGATTGGTAGAGTTGAAATAAAAAAAATACAGAAAAAGTCAGTATTAAGAGGTGCCATAGAATGGAGAAATTATTACATCAAAAACGTATGTACTATATAGTTGCACTTTCGTTTTTCAGAATAATACCATGAAAAAGTAAATTGAAACAATTTTACTTCATTAGTATAATGCTAAAACAAAAACAAGTGATGGCTAACATTTTAAGAATATATATATATATATATATATATATATATATATATATATATATATATATATATATATATATATATATATATATATATATATATATATATTTATATATATATATATATATTCCAGAACAATAAGAAAAATCAGACCTTCGCTTTCTTGTCAACTGCAAATTTTCAACTGGGTAAGCTCGTATTTATCGAGTAAATCGGTAATGAATTAGTATATATTTAAAAATAACGAAAAACCGCTTTCATGATATACACTAAAAATGGTTAAATCACTTTTTCTTAGCTCTCACTGACTTTCTCCACACTTGTTTAGGGAACTCGCACAATTAGGTATGAGCTTTATGCTTTAGCAATGATAAAAGCGTGGGTGGAGTTGCTTTTAATTTACTTACCTCACATATATTGGAAGTTCTATGCAATATATCCCGTGGTTTCCATAATCAATTATGGAGAAAAAAATTTGACAGTTCTAACAACCAATCAAATTTTGTCATTTTGTGTCATGAAACAATTTCACCCAATCATGTCAACATTACACTGATCATTGCATTCAGTGCAATTATCAATCACTATGACAACACGATTGAGTTTGACAACTTCATTCCAAATAAATTTCAAAATGTCACGTTTTGGCAATGCGCATGTTCAAAGTATAAATGAGCTAATAAAAGAAAAAATTCCCAGAAATACAACCTACAGTCACAAATATATTTGGGGAATATTTATGGAACTTTGCTGCGAACGAGATTATGAATTGAATGAATATAGAAGCTTAGAAGAATTGGCGTTGATGCTAAAAGATTGGGCGGTCAATATGAGAAAGAAAGACGGGACCAAATTTAAAGAAGCAACGGTGAAGACAATGTGGAACGTTTCGTGCAACCTTTTGCAAGAAAAGTACTATAATGACTATAATATTATGATTGACCCGTTTAACAATATAGTATTTGAACCAGCCCGAGATGCCCGCGATGCAATTAGGAAGAAACTACAAGCAGATCCATGTAAACGTAAGTCCAGTTCAGTTTCGTTAAATTTGTCTGAAGTTAACAAAATAATATTGTTAATGGGATGAAAATAATCCCGAAGGTGTTATGCGTACATTTTACCATATTGCTGCTGTAGAATTAGCGTGGCGAGGAGAGGCAGTTGCTTGTCTGGTGGATTTTTTTTCAAATCGAGAAAAATAACGATGACTCTCCAACAAATCGCATTGAATACAATCCGTTGTTCGGTAAAACGTGCCAAGGTGGTTCTAAAAGCTGTACAAGTAGTAAATGGTTGGTTTCAAATAGTGAAAGACGTCTTTTTCATAAACTGATATCAAAACGAGGCGACAATATTACCCCACCACGACTGTTCTCAAAACCAAATCGACACTGGAAAAATGAAACTGACAAATGGTACTTGTTGGACGGAATACAATGAATAGATGGACTGAATCTGCTGCTGAGGCAATTGGCTTGAATGTAAAGGACAAAAAGATAACAAACCACTCGAATAGATCAACTGCTGTTAGCGAATTGGCAAAAAGTGGTGTAGAAGAACAACAATTGCTGAAAATTACTGGTCATAGCAATCAAAATTCTATAAAACCACACTTAAATCTCGATCAAGAACACCACAACAAGATCATAAATATTATGCGTGGTAATAGATCTTCAGCAACAAATCTGATTAAATTAAATTTCAATAATTGTACTTTTACTAACTGTACTTTTAATACATGAATAAATGTTTCATTGTGTTGAGTTATGAATTATTTTGTCAAGAATTTTTTCGCCGAATATCCCTCGGACATTGACAAATGCCTCATAATTTTATGACAAATTTATCAAGCTGGTTGCCTGGTAACAGCCCTCAGCCTTCGGCTTCGGGCTGTTACCAAGGAACGAGCTTTCGATTGTCATAAAATTATATCGTCTATTATCAATGTCCTAGGGATATTACTACTGATAATCTGTTAGAGCTGAGATAAAAAGCTTATTTCCTCCCTAGCAGCACATTTCAATTGAAGACAATCGCTCAACTGAATAATATTCTCTGAATTTGTTTTACAAAACCGCGGCCCTTGTTTTGCTATATAATAGCCTCTTCAGCTGGAGATAATACTAACCCAGCAATGAAGCCGTTTGATGTTGAATAATCAAAGCAGGGAGTAGAACTAGATATAGTTAATCTAATCAAGGATATTAAGGATATTCCATAGAGCTAGAACTAAGTAGTACAGGGATTATATTCAATATCAGTTTTATCTTCTACGGAGAAAAAACAACATATGATAGTTATATAAATAAATCCGGTTATCAAGCAAATTGTAATTCTTTGTATTAAGAGAAGGCCGAATCAACAAAAATTTTTTTTTGTATATGTAATGTTAAAAACTCTTTTTTCAATCAAAATTTGTTTTTTTTCCATTGAAGAAACAGTTCCTATATTCTGATAATCGTTTTCAAAATGTTTTCTACTCATTTGGCCTATGTATAAACTTGCTCAGGAGCCACAAGTTAATTTATATACTCCAGATTCATCAGATTTCTCAGTTTTAACTCTATTGTTCTCAATAAATTCACTCAAATCATCATCTGTTTTGTATGCAATATTGATGTCGGTTTTACGAAGGAAAGTTTTTTATTGGTAGGATGAAAGTAGAGAGTGTGTTAGAAAGCACTTCCGATAGTTATATTGAAAAAAAATTGTCTAATGTATTGAAATCTGAACCTTCAAAATCTAAAATAGAGCATAATAAAGAAACATAAATTGCAAAAAAATAAAGAAAAAGTATTTTGAAAAAGACATAATTTTTACACGTGCGTACAAAAATTTTGAAAAAGACTGTTACATACAAAGAACATCAGATTTCTTGGATTTAGATATATTTGTAAAACTCAACGGTAAATGAAATACTGAAATCAATTCATTGTATTCTGGATGAAAAAAAGAAAATTAGACACACTACTATGAAACCACGAACGCCTGAACTTTATTCACTAATTAAACAAATCACCCTATTCTTTCTTTCGTATCTTTCATAACAGCGTCGTCAGTGAAACATTCCGAAAATTATTTAAATATTTTTTTAATATACGACGTTTATAAAACGGACTGACAAGTATAAAATAAATTATCCTAGCCCCATACAGATTTATATCCCCTTACAAATTCCTAACCACATAGAAATTGTCCTGAAAATTTGTGATTGTGAATTTTTAATAGCTATGAATATAGTTTTAAGATTTCAAACGGAAGACGTGAGGCGCATGCAATATATAATAGTATAGGGTGTAGGGAGTCATTGAGAAACACTTACCGAATACTTCATATCATTTGAGTTTTCTCCCTACACTCTTTACTATTATTTATTGCATCTACCTCACGTTTTTCGTTTCAAATCTTACAAATATTCTCATAGCTATTGAAAATTCCCAATCAAAAATTTTCAGGACAATCACTATGGAGTTAGGAATCTGTATGAGGATATAAATCTGTATGGGGATAGGATAAATTATTTTATACTTTTAGTCCTTTTTATAACCGTGGTATATTGAATAAAATTCTCACTTAATGGTTTTATACTTTTTAGTCCATTTTATAAATGTGCTATATTAAAAAAAAATCTCAAATAATTATTTTAAACTTGGTATATTAAAAAAAATATCTAAATGATTATTCATTTCATTCAACTCGTCGATTTTTTGGGAGTGTTCTTCCGTTTTATTTTTACGGAGTTTTTATATGCTCGTTCCTCTTGCCTATTTTCTGAAGCTTCATTTGTCTTCACCTTTCCTTCTTGATTTCCATTGGTCACTGGATTTTTCGGCTCGTTTGGCTTGTTTATCACCCATATTTAGATTTCTATCTGTTTTTTGGGATTTTTCCGAGTTTTCTGATATTTTTTTGACTTCCACTTTTTATATTTCTCTCTTTCATTTCGATTTTTTGTGTGTTTTCATATATTGTACTAGATATTGTATTATTCAGTTTCAATTTCTTGTTGTAGAATTTCTGTTTTCTGGCAAGTGTGAATAATAGGAATTTTTCTCCGAATAGGGGTTTTATGGTTTGGTTTTCTTTTTCCTCTTTCCATTCCCCACATTTTCAACGGTTGAACTCACCAGTTTCTCTTCACTATATTTTCGTTGCGTTTTCTCGTTTTTAATTTTTGTATGTTTTTGCGAACCACGACAAGGGCGGATTTCTCATTCTCGGACCCAATGTCGGGCTCTCTAGTGTCTGTATTATATTTGGTAATGTTAGTATCGATTCTATTGAACTGTTTTTCACAGTGAGTATGTGTGGGAAGTAGTATACAATTTGGCAGATTTCGCGAAGTTTTTCAGCTTCTGCAACTATGCAACTAGAAATTTCGCTGTTGTCCGTTGTACATTTACTTAGTGAGCTGTTTTTATCTATTTTACCCATCTTCCCATGTTTTAAAACGTCTTTTTTGGGTGTTTTCTCATCACATATTCCTTTGTGGTATTTTGTTTTCACTTGTTTCACTTTTGTGTTACACTTGGCGGAATCCAGCGGGGGATGATTTAATGTATTGTTTTTGTATCTTTTCACTGTTTCAAGAGGAATTAATTGTTACTTTCACAGATATTTAGATTTTCTAACCCCACTATCGCGGAGCACACTCTAGATCGCACTTTTGCTTGTCAACGGTATGGAGAGATTGTGTGATCCTAACCTCACTTTCGGTGGTCCGTTAAAAACAGATTCACAAAAAAAACGAGTTAATATTGTATTTTCGGCCAGTTCTGGGCCATTTCCGAAGTTTCAAGTCTGTAGCTCATCCGGAAGTTAGTTCAAAATCGATTGCAAGACACATAAGGGAACAATAAAACCAGGTAAAAACTAATTGACTTGATTAGGAGATATTATTAGTTCATTCGAAAATTCAGCTTGAAAAATAGTCATGAACTAATTGATAAAATCGAGAATATACGATTTCCAGGCAGCTCCAAAGTTATTTTCTTTGATGTTCAATTTTTTTTTTTCGATCATACCACCAAAAGGATTTTCACATTGGTAGAGAATCTGTTGGTTTGAAGTAATGTCGATACGATTACCAAACAAGATATATTAGATTTGCTCACAGTTTGTTTACCTCAAAATCAATTCCAGTTGTAATACCTCAAGAGAGTGAGAGTGAAGTGAAAGATTTTCGGAAACTTGTTGCCAGGCTCGAGTGGCTATTGCCAAATGGCAACAAGTTCGAAAAATAAATGTAGAGAGTTATTTTCTACTTTATCGAACTCTCGTGTGGTATTCTGTAGATTAGTTTTGGTATTTACGAATACAAAATGATATAATGAACTAAACCGGTTTCGATTTATTTCTCACTCTTCATGCGGATCGATTACAGACGTCATATTAAAAATATGGGTTATCAAAGAATAAAAACAAAATTCCTCAATTATTCCCGCGGCAATTTTTTAAATAGATTTTTCTCACTATAATAATGTTTTGATTGGCCAAAATGTACATGAATGATTCGAATTGAAAGTTTTCATTGGTTTCTAGAAATGACAAAAAATAATCAGGTTAACAATATTTTCTATTTTTCTGATAAAGGACTAATAATGGGTCATCCATTGAGTCCTTTATTATTAGTCGAAATATTAATAGACAATTCGGAAGAAAACATTCAAAATAATCCTTCAATTGCATTTTTGTGATGATACAGATATACCTATGGATGACATTTTAGTGTGCTATGTGAGAACTGGAAGACAATTAGAAATGTTTTTGGACTTTATCAACGCAATTCACACTTCAAATTCACAATAGAAATGGAAACGATAATTCTATAATTTTTACTTGACTTTCATGAAAATCAGTTATAAACATAACTTTAAATGTTTTCCATAAACCTCCATATACAGACATTACAATATACAGGACCTCAATACATCCATACCAACATGAATAAGCTACATATAATAGAAGAACATTTTAATAAAGAATCTGACATACACAAATAAATTGCAATTGATAACGATCAAGTATAGTTCAAACTTGATAATATTATTTTAAAAAACTTCATAAAAAAGCTTCTCGATAAGTGTTTTCAACTCAAAACAAAAAATATAATGTTGAAGTTATTACATATTTAGCCATCCTACCGAAAACATTTCTACTTTCTTACGTATAAACAACATCAATATTGCATACATATCAGATAATGATTGATTAAGAACAATAAAGTTGAAACTGAGAAATCTGATAAATCTGGATTATATAAGTTAACTAATGGCTCTTGTGCAAGTTTTTACATAGGCCAAACAGCCTAATATTCAAGAAAATGTATCAGAACATGGAAACTGTTCCATCAATGGAAAAACCGATTCAACTTTTGCTACTCACCTCTTCACTGACAAATATTGTTATTTATGATTTTGAAATTATTACATGTAGTAAAGAAAAGTTTTTAACTCAACCTCCAGATAGTTCCGGAATTAATAAATGCAAAAAGTCGCAATATTTGCTCAATGGCCTGCTCAATCCTGGACCTATCATGAATTTTCGAAAAAATCCAAATTGCGAATGAATGATGAGTGTAACAACCACAATTGGAACAATCGATTCATTTCGATATTTCCACGTTGAACAAAAAATGTCATCTGCTCGAGAAAGTAGACAGTCATTGCGACAAGTAATCATTCAATTAATCAAGTGCATTCCATCATCTGTTTCCTTGATGGAAGTTACGCCAGTTAGTGGTATTGCAATGGAACTAATCGATTAGCACATCATTACTCTAATTGGTCAGAGTAGTTAAATGAGTATCTGAAACCATCTTACTAGATGGAAAACATTCAAGTCATTGACTGTGCAATGAGCTGGATGCGGAGAAAAAATCCAGTTTGAAAGAACATTATAGCGCATCACCACATAAATTGGTTTGAATAGTAATATGAGTATTATGACATCCATTGAGACATTTACTACGAAGAATATGCAGATGATTAGCAAAAAAATACTCGATATCAATTCAATGCAAGGAAAGTGAGAATTGATTTAATTCGAAAATATTTTTGGAAAATACAACTGTTTCATAGGTAACGAACACATGAAACGTGGGTTTGTGTTTCTCTCGCTGGTGATCCTACATCAACTTCATCGTATGATTGTTTAATATATTTTGGTTGTGTTTGTGTAAAGGAGCCTACATACGTATAGTTCTCCCAATATCAATTGCAGAAGCATAAAAAAGTCTTGCGGCGAAATCCTGTGAGCAGCAGTGGCGGAGATAACTAATTTTATTTAGATATTTCAATATTCTGAAACGTATTTCGATCGGCACACACCAAGACCACAGACGCTACTGGTTTTTAATCTTTCAGAGCTATTAAAACACAAATATAACGCGTGATTCATGACCTCCCATCGTATAGACACACCTGCAAGCATTGATGTCCGACTTGATTGGCTCAGACGAATCGGTTGTAGAACAGACAGCAGTCACTCAAGTCCACGTTGACCAGCAGGCTCTTTGTGCCGACGGAGACTGTATACAAGTAGTACAGATTATTTTTCGTTCCGTTTCCTCGCATATACGCTCGTGTTAGCGAAGAGAGTTTTTATTTGCTCCCTATAGAAACAGCTTCTGCAATTGATATTGGATGGACTATACCAATTCATCGGGCCCGATATCGGGGGGCCGATGTCAGAACACGAAATCGTGACGTGTGTAGGCTCGTCGGCCGACTAAATAATCGCATTCCCGATATCGCGATGTCGGGTGGCCCGGACTTCCCGACCAAGGCGATCGGCCCGATCCCCTACCTTTTCTCCTTTTTGGTTGGCCCGTGTGTAGCAGGATCGGAAGTTCGGGACACGATTTCCTTTCCTTTTTAATTTCTTCTCGTATTTCGTGCAATTGTTTGATCGGAACGTGCAGTCGATCCAATCAGTCCCGACGTCGGCTCCCCGATATCGGGTCCGATGAATTGTCACGTCTGTAGGCCCGTTCAGACGGAACAATACAAGACGATGGGTCATTTCTCTCAATAAGAGAACACAAGATAATTCGAGGGTATTACGTCACATTGCGAAAACAAAAAATAGTTGGTATAATAACCTTCCAGAATATTCAAAAAATAAGATGGTTCGGTAAGGCGCGGTAGGTTTCAATGAATTCTGGAATTGTTATCAATCATCCTGATAAATTTTGTGTCAGATAAAAAAGATAAGATATTTTGGCAAAATCGCTTCCGGATTCAAGAAACACTTTTCGGATCAAAGTTGTGGAGCGCATGAAGCTCTATCGGAATACATTCCATTCCACTGTGTTGACAAATTCCGTTTTTAACCGAATAAATCAAAAAGGAGGAGGTTCTCTAGTCGACGCGTATTTTTTTTCTTTATCTATGACCACGCATAACTGTTCACAGAAGAGTCCGATTCCGATGATTCTTTTTTAATTGTATAGGGTGTACTTCGAAGTTGGTCCTTTTTTAATTTGAAAAATAAAGTCTTTCCCTAACCCCTTCAAGCCCATGTTGCCACATGTGGCAACAAGCTCAAATTGATCTATATCCCAGAGTGCCACTTGTGGCAACAAATGCCATATTTAAAATAAACGTTGGAATAATATCGTAGTTGAGTAGTATACCCTGGAATGGGATCCTTAGGTGGGCGGGATCAAATTTGATTGGCTGATTCAAGGTCGAACGCATGTATAGTCCACATCCGTATTTTTGGCGGTCTCCAATATAAAATGTCATTCGCAACGGTGCAGTGCTGTAGTATTTGATAGTTTTTGATGCGTTTTACGTGTAAGGATGTTTCATAGCATTAGTTACTGCTTTTTCTATTTCGATTGCATATCATTTACGTTGAAAATATACTAATTTTTGAGATAGGTAGTCAGTTTGTTTTTTTTCACAAATTTAGGCCCCCATAGTAACGCCACTGGATAAAAATCAATAATTTCACTTTTAAGATAACTAGAAATACTTTTCTAATATAGTGCCACCATAATCAGTGGATTACAAAAAAAAAGAAATAAACAATTTTTCACGTTAACTGGGATATAGGGAGCGACTTAAAAAATCAACCTGGGCATGAAGGGGCTAAGAGTAGCAAAATGGAGGATATTAATCGATCACCCTCTGAATTTTGGTCCGTTAACCGATTCATAACTTTGTACTGGGTTTTCCGATTTGGATGTTTTTTTTTTTTATTAGATAGGGTATACCTCAAAGTTGATCACATCTGAATTTGGAATGAAATAATCCACCCCTATGGGTAGAAAAATAGGGGATGATTGATTTTCCACTTGTGAACATTGGCACACATATGTACTTGACATTGACAGAACGCTATTGTCATTATGTTTGTTCTTCTACATCCGTCACAATGATTACATTCTATAAAAGGATGGAATATACAAAGTGGTGAAATAAACCAAATAGAACTATGAGAAATAATTTATATTATATAACAATGAATAGTTGAAGTAAATAATCATTTTATTTAACTGTTAATAGTTGAAGTAGGGTGGGTAAGTAAGTATTTTGGATGTAATCAAAAATTAAGTAGGTAGTAATTAGTAGATGTCAGCCACAAAAAATTGAAAAATAAGAACTTTTTAACAAAAACTCAAACCGACGAAAACAGAAACTGAATAGTAAAAAATAAACATTTTTATTAATAACTAATGTATGTAACTAATTTTGAGTCGGCGCCAATTGGATATCGGGATGTGCTCCAAAAATGCCTACAAATTTTGAACCGGAAAGAATGACAGAACGAATGACATACAAACGAAGCAAGTTATAAAAGTTTTTCAAAATGCTTCTACACTCTAGAGGAATATTGGGCATATCAATTCTATTCTTTCCATTGTGTAAAATGTGATATCGATGGCCCAGAATGATAACCACGTAACTCAAAAAATGCAAACTTCACAGGAGAAGCAAAAAACGAACCAGTTATTTAAAAGTACTGATACTTACCCAGAAGTCAGTACCTAAATTTGTTATATTTTATAACAAGTATGCATAATATCATCAAATGTTAAAAGATACGAGCTTATCAATCTGATAATAGGCCAGTAGATATAGACAATCAATTTACATTAAATCCAAAAGTTTTCAAACTTCAATGGTATGTTAGTGCATTAATGAAAACAAACTATAAAATTTTGCAGAAGTCTGCGATTCACGGAACATTCTTTCAATTGCGAAAAACGTTTTCTTGCTTTATTATTGCACTGAAAATTCCAAAAGGTCTGCAAACTAGGCATATCTATAGTAATGGTGTTTTACAACATGCATTAAGTTGGCAACCTTGTAAAAGTTACGGAACCTTGTTTTTTGCCATGTTTGAGTTTTTCATTGTAATTTGATTGAAAAAATTACAAAAGTTCTACAAATTGGACAAGTGAACGGAAAAAAAAGTTTTAAATATCCACGTACATTTGCAACCATTTCTGATAAATGCATAATTTATTTATCAAACTTTTTTATCGAGCCTCCCATTTTCAATATACACAAGCATTGGAATGATTACAGAAGTTTTTCATTGTGGTTGCAAATAAAAAAAGTTTTAAATATTATGTAACTTTGCAACCTCATTACGAAAAATGGAACCTATTTATCCTCCAATATATTTTTTTGCATTTTCACAACTTTTGAAAAAATTGCAATGGAAATAATTACAGAAGTTTTTTATTGTGGTTGCAAATAAAGAGAATATCGGTCTTAGCTGATATGTAACTTTGCAACCTCATACGAAAAATGAAACCTATTTATCCTCCAATATATTTTTTTGCATTTTCACAACTTTTGAAAAAATTGCAAGTTCTGCAAATTGCGATTAAATTTACAAATCGTGCGTAGGAGATTTGAACCTTTTAAAATGTGCAAATAGGTTTGAGATATATATTAGACCGACATATCTACAGTGTTCCAGTTGAATACTTGATTATCAATCGCGTATATCTGTTATACTTTGTACTGGTTGATTGAAATTGCATCCGAAGATTAATACGGTTACGTAGTTAACCATTAAAAGATTTGAAACTAATTATGGATCTCAGAAGCAATCACTGTCTCGATAATCAGCGAAATGAATTTAATCTGATATTTTCGAATGCAACAATCGAAAGAATACAAAATTTTGATGAATTCTGCTAAATGGAAGACATAAACTTTTTATCGCATTAGGAATGACATGCAACCATTCTTTATTTAAAATTTTCACTTGTCACAACATGATTCTGAAGCAATCGACGATATTTTAAAATGAATAATCGATGCTCTATGGAAGTAAGGATATCAAAACGTTATCGATTGTGTATCTCGCAAGTACATTATTTTCATCGTCAAACAGAAATGTTGATGAAAAATAAAATTTGTTGAATCGATATTACATCTCAAATTTAATTTCTAGAATTAAATAAAATTATAATTTTCCTTTCCACTCGACTTTCTAACTCCAGTTGTGGTTTCGCATGAAAAATTCTATTGAATCCGAATGGATGACTGAAATGTAATCGATACGTAAAAATCATTTTCTTGATTTATAATAATTTTGAAAATGAAGAGGAAAAAACATGTTGGTAGGCAATTCTATTCTATTATATTCTATCTTCTATATTCTATATTCTCTAGGACAATAGTGTCTATATTCTCTAGATGAATGTGCATTGTTTTTGGTTAGTTATATAATTGTCTGTCATAAAAATACAATTGTCAGTCTTCTCGTTATTCTGGTAAAAAATCATGTTATTAAACTGCTGTGCATTCATTAATCTGTAAACAAAACACTATGACGTAACACAGTTGTAGGCTAATCATACTAATGTACAACTGAACGAGTGTTTTTTAAATCTCAATATTCCTCCATTTTTTTGTGAATCAAGAAAATTATGAAAACGTGTCGAGAGATTCTGGATCCTCCATCAAACGTACTCAAGTGTATTTTTTATGCAAATTCCTAATTATAATATGATGTTTTGAATTCATATCGAAAGCGTTAGCTTTCAACATTGAAAGATTTCACCTACCGTTCACGATATTCTTGGTCGATAGTTAACTTGGTAACACAATGAATGTCATTTACTCGATATATAAAAATATTTATTTTTCAGATAACACAGGTGTTGCAAAAAAAATTTTGTTTATTCCTAATGTTCCGCATTGTAACATAGTTTGCAAATTATTATACTAACACGAATTGTAAAATGAGTTGTCTCTCCGATTCGCAAAACGTTTGTTTTCAGTACAAATATGAAAATATTTTTCTTTTGATTTTACCCTCATTTCCGTGTTGCAGACGAGGTTGCAAATTAATGAAAACATTCTACGTCGGGATATCTCCACTTGCAACCATTATTTGAAACTTTTGTAATAATTCCGATACTTATTCCAATAAAAAAATCAATATATTGAAAAAAGATATTGTCCGTTTGATGCAAGAGGTTGCAAATTGAAACTCTTGTCAAGAACATAATTTTAGTTATTTTTTCGAGTTTGCAGAACTTTTGGAATTTTCATCAAAAAATTAGGACTAACTACAATTTTTTTTCGATAATACAGACATTTCCGTTTTGAATGAGTGGTTGCAAATTTACCAAAGGATGTAAATTGCTATTTCTCAAAACTTCGGAAGTTTGCAGAACTTTTGCAATTTTTTCCGCGCTAATAAGGTGAAAATTCATAAAATCCTGATTTCCAACATCTTCCGTTAAGAAAAAAGGGTTGCAAAATCAGACTACATATCATATGAAAGTCCTCTTCACTCTACTGAAGTTTTGAAACTTTTGTAATTATTATTAAATTTTGGTAAAATCATGTCCATCTCTACTGGCCTATAACGTGTAAAAGATATTTGAGTTATTTTCTGAGATACGAAGTTTTTATTCTAGGCCATCGTTATATACTTTGAATTCGAAATGCATGTTGTACATTCTTGTACTATTATATTTTGACGTTGTGCCTTTCATCCTACAGTGGTTGATCTTTTTTTTCATTGAATAACTATTTTATTCTTAGTTGACTTCTTATAAAAATAGTTGAGTTCATCAGCATTAAAAAAATTACTATTTCCAAGATATATGCCATGAATGTGCCATTTGGTGAGGATTTTAACTTTGTTGACAAAATGTTATCAAATTTATCAAATCAAATTTTAAAGAAATCTATGCAGTGTCGTCATAGAAAATAATCGCCTAAAATATACTCATACCCAAAACTATACAGAATAATGTTCGACCAACGAATATCGAGTAACAGAAAAAACCAAATCATATCGAATTCACTATGAACTAGACGTCCTTCATTCGAACCCGAAACACCAACACAAAGGAAATGAAGTGTTGTTTTGTGTCGCATACCATGACTAAGATCAACAAATCATTCCGGTAATCATAGGAGAAGTAGGTGGAAGACAACGTGACAACGTTTTTTTTAATTGGAAACTATCTGCACCTTGAAGGAATCTGAGTACTTTTAGTGTCATTGCGGATAACAGACACATAATTGATCCTCTTGTTTTCTCGTGCCTCAGGGTTATCCATTTATATTGTTTCTTCACTTAATCAGTATTCAAAATAACTCTTCTATATTTCCACTTGAAGAGCAGAACAACTTTTCCAATTATCATTTCAAATGTCATTTATATTCATGTGAGTTTCATAATGATGTTGTAAGGTTTTGATTCATGCAAGTCATTTGATGTTTCGAATAGTCTTCCAGAGCAAGAAGATTCATGGGCAGATTTCAGAGCACTCCCAAGTATCAAAATATTTTACTGTTCGTGGTTTTGTAATGGCTCTCTACATATTTGCGATTAATCCAGTACTCTACTTGACATGAAACCACAATAAAACCTGTAATTGAGATATACAGTGCGGCTTTCAAATAGCATGGGGGGTTAAGTGGCAAATATAACTCAAATTTCTTTTCAACCATCTATTTTTTTTTAATTTCATGAATCCATTTTTTCAAAATATGCATTTGAAATGTCAAGTATAACAATATTTAAAATGCATATTGTAAAAAAAAATATTAACAAAATTCCAAAAAATTAGATGGTTGAAAAGAGAATTGAATCATTTGCCCCCCGCGTCATTTATCGAGCAATCACAATGTCTCCCATTTCCATTCCATTCCATTCGAAATAGTTTTGGTCTTGTTGTTCTATGTCGAACTGTTCAAAAGTTAACAGGGTGGGGGGCTATGAAGAACCGCACTCGCAATTGTGATTTCCCAGATCAACCATAGTTGAAAGAAAAATTGAATTACCTTTTCAACGATGTGCAACTCGACATCTCTGTCCTATGTCGAGTTATTTCAATGTATCTACTCTCGAAAACTAGGACTGGTAATACCATTCAATATATTCCATTTCTCATTATTTCACATCAAAACTTTCAAAAGTTATCGAGGTATAAGGGTACCATTCAGCCGAACTTATACTTGACATTTCGAATGCATATTTTAGAAAAATGTTCAAACGAAATTCGAAATAAAATTATGGTTGAAAAGAGAATTGAATTATCTGTTCAATGATGTGCCACTTCACCCACTATGCTATTCGAAATTTTTAAGTTGATGTGCTTCCGCTCCCTTCTGCGTCATCTATTGAGGAATCACAATGTCTTCGATTTCAAAAAGTAGAATCGGTGATATCATTCAAAACTGTTTTCGTCCCATTGTTCTATGTTGAACCGTTCAGAAGTTGATAATCTATAAAAAGCCGCACTGTATGTTCTCCTGACAACTGCTATTGGAATTATTATATTCCAAAAAATAATATATTACTTGAAAAATGATTAACTTCTTTGACTTGCGGCCTACAACCACCTCATGTCTTCCACTCAGCACAGGTGGAGTGGTTCTGGAGAACCCAGTGTACTTAGGCCTCCTTACTAGGCCCCCTTACTTGGGTCCATTGTGCACCCATATTTTCTGGGATTCAGCTGGTCTTGACGATTTCCCTGAGAAACTGAGCAGTTTCTGCAGTTGAATCTCTTTGACATCCTCTGGGTTCAGAATACGTTTCAGAAGTTTTTCCCCCTCTGGTGCCCTTGCTAACGAAAATTGCTAATTTATTTATTCTCTCATTGAAACTATCCCAAGGATCCCATACAGTTTATGATAGGGATATGCACAAAATACATACCATAACATAATATAATCATGAAAGAAAATAGTTGATATTGTTGAAAAGTGATGAGAAAAAAAAATAGTTTAAAAAAACTAAAAAACACGCTTTTATGGGAAACCAGACTAAAAAAAAAGGAAAATAAAAAAAAATTTATTTTAAAAAAAAAAGCATGGGGTGCATGGTGTCGCCTCGGCCAACAATTACCTGTGATCTGAGACATTTCTTACTTTACTGCCTTAGGTGTGTAATGTACTATATAATTATTGATACCATGCACCCAACGCTTTTTTTTAAATTTTTTTTTTTCTTATTTTCTATTTTTTCAGTCTGGTTTTCTATAAAAGCGTGTTTTTTAGTTTTTTAAACTATTATTTATTTCCAACTTTTTAGTGTGGTTTATTTAAAAAAGCGTGTTTCTTTAGTTTTTTCTAAACTATTATTTTAATAATTTTTTTGCAAATAAAAAAATGGAATAATCTCATCAAATCAGGTAATCATAATCTCCGGCCCCAAAAACCCCCACGTACCAATTTTGAATAGAATCAGACCATAATCACAAAACTCGGCCGCCATTTTGAAGCCGCCATCTTGAATTTTCAATTTTCACAAAAGAATCATAATATTCGACCCCAAAAACCCCCACATACCAATTTTGAATAGAATCAGACCATAATCACAAAACTCGGCCGCCATTTTAAAGCCGCCATTTTGAATTTTCAATTTTCACAAAAGAATCATAATATTCGACCCCAAAAACCCCCACATACCAATTTTGAATAGAATCAAACCATAATCACAAAACTCGGCCGCCATTTTAAAGCAGCCATTTTGAATTTTAAAATTTTGACAGAAGAATCATAATCTCCGACCATAAAAACCCTCAGATACCAATTTTGAAGCGAATCGGACCATAATCACATAACTCGTACGCCATATTGGAGCCGCCATGTTGTTTTTTTTTCTCACAAAAATTTCTCAATGCACTGTCACCGAAATTATGTACACCTGCCAAATTTCACATCATTCGGACGTCTGCAAGTGGGTCAAAATCGTGCCCAAAAGAGTCGGTTACAAACAAACAAACAAACATACAAGTGAAGCTAATATAAAGCGTGTAAAAACAACAGCATTTTTAGTTCAATTCGGAATATATTTTTCGGATGATTTTTGAATAAATGTCATTCTTTGATGTTCTTCAAATTATGTGGATGGGGAAAAATTATGTAGGATGGACTCTTGGCGAAAGTTTGTTTTCTTACTCAAACGCAAAGAATGTATCGTTTTGTTCTGAAATTATTTCATAGGTTCGATTACAGAGTTGTTGGCTGTTTACCAAATCGAAACTAATATTATTAGTTTGAAATGATCAAACAATAATATATTTTTCCAGCGACCCCTTATTAAAGAGTCTGTTTAATCGGAATCGATCATTAATGACCCCTATTAACCTTCAATTTAGCGTTTAATGCATAATTGTGATATATGCAACCAAACATACACCGAAATCGACCATTAATAACCTGTAAATGGTCGATTTGGCCCATTGATGTAAAATGGTGGTACAGGCAACTAAACATATATGAATTCGAATATTATTCAAATGTCAAATCAAATTACCTTCGTACTGTCAAATTTATGTATTTTGAAAACCGAATATTGCAAATTTCCTCCTAGTTGAAGGAAATTGATATCGAAAATTTCACGTTGGATTTCACTACTAGTTCCAGATTAATCAAAGTTTTTTCTGTCAAGGAAAAAAGTAAGTGAGTGATAAAAAATATTTGTATTGATACGGTAGTTCACCGCATTTGGAGGTTATAGATATTTTGAATATCAGAAAGTAATGCTACTTCTGTTTACTTTTAGGTACTGCAAGTAATATGCTTGCTCGTTAGTTCATTGAGGTCGCAGGTTCATAAGGTCTTGAGAACATAAAAAAGTGAGACAGCCAAGTAGTTTAACAAATGGAAAAAAGTACCCATTTAACCCTGGCTAGCTTTAACCTGACGGGAAACCACTAAATAACATCAGATTCAACGCAAAACTATTTAATGAAATTCTCAAATAATATAATAATCAGAAAAGGAATGAGATTTACAATTTTACCTGAATATGGGATCCCACTTCTACCCTTACAAGGATGTGAGAACGTTGAACGGTCCCTAAATAATACAAACACGTTCAACACTCTCTAATACGTATAATTGTCAACAAAATATTGCGTATGTTTACTCTTAGTACTTGAACTGCATTACATTTGACATTAGTTCACATGTAAGGCCAATTGCTTTTGTAACCGAAACCAGTTCGTGAAAATTGAAACACAAATTTCTAACGCGAGAAAAACTCAAAGTCGTCTCACGTAATGTATTATTTTGGAAAGAAAACATGATTCGACCTCTATAGGTCCATCTTCAGTCTAACTGTAGGATATATTTAATGTAAAATATGTATAATGAGGTGTTATATAACTTACATGTGGGGAGGAAAAAACTACATATTGGGCTAATGTTCATACCATCCATGGCTGAACTTCCGCCCAATATGTGTATGATAGATAATTCGGAAAGGCATCAAAAGTATATCTTTCCCTTGTTCATAAGGCTGATTGATCAGTTTACAACACCGTCCACGCGTTCCCAAACTCGCAGTTTAAGTCGTTATTTGCTTCTTATCACCGGCTCACACCGTCTCACGGAACTTGGTTAATACTTTTACTGCCCACTTCTTTTTCTAGACGATCGAATGGAAAATGGAAACCATCTCAAATATTTATCGAATGAAAACCTCACGTCCTAGAATCAGAGATCGAAATATCGTGGAATAACAGAATACCTATCTCTTTGCTGCAGTTTATGTGATGCCGTTGGAAATGTATAAAATTTACACATACTATTTTTGGTACTATTATTGCAATCGACTACACAGCAATAGCGGGGGCTCATTGTAATGTTGTATGTTGTTATACTACCCAACCGTGACCATTGCCACTGCGATAATAATAATGTTTATTCATCTGAAGAATGGTACAATATTTTTAAGTGATTATGGAAATAAACGGGAAGACCTCAGGAACTGAAACATTATTGCAATCGACGACACAGCAATAGCGGGGGCTCATTGTAATTATATGTATGTTGTTACTACCCAACCGTGACCGTTGCCGTACGATAATAATAATGTTTATTCATCTTAAGTGATTTGTGGATAAATGGGGAGACCTCAGGAACTGAAACATAAGACTATTGGTTTAATATATGAATATTCACCAATACTTAAAATGAATTGATTTATCAGTATCATTCAAAACAGTTCTTTCTAAAATCGTGTTTGATGTTATATTGCACGATTCATATGAAAAATTCTGCATCCAATAGACATTGGTTTTCCAGTTAGAAACTGTGATACATACATTTCATATAATTTAAAAATTGTTTGGACACGTTATATGGAAGTAATAATTAAAACAAGAATCTATTTTTATACTATCGGTCGTCTCAAATTGACTTTAAAAAAAAGGTTTCAAATAAAAAACTATCAAACTCAGCCATAGGGCATTCTTGATGAAATTTGCAGAGCCTTTGTTGACGCTTCTTATGGATCCATAATATACAGGGTGTTCCATTTAAAATAAGGAAGATTTTGCACATTTTTATTTACAATTGGTGACAAGCTGTTATTTGCACCCTGTATATCACAGCACGGTTTCAGTTATATCGTTTGAGATAGTTACCAACGTACAATATTTGACCAAAAATCAATTTTTATGGTACTTGG
Organism: Gonioctena quinquepunctata; assembly: GCA_018342105.1. Classification (NCBI taxonomy): domain Eukaryota; kingdom Metazoa; phylum Arthropoda; class Insecta; order Coleoptera; family Chrysomelidae; genus Gonioctena; species Gonioctena quinquepunctata. The sequence continues at coordinate 71,537 of JAFIRS010001996.1, forward strand.
CACAACTTAATATTTTTAAATATTATAAATGACGAATATTGGAAAAATAACTATCAGCCTAAATATCTGGAAAATCGTCAATATTTTCGAAAAACAGATATACATTGAGTACCTTTTATTTTTCATGAAGAAACCGAAAAACTGATAAAAAATATCAACGGATTTTTTTTTAATTTGTCGATCTCGAGCAATAAGCTAACATTATAGAAAAATATATTACTGTTTCCTATGAATGCAGATATGGAACACCGCGCCACTGGTGCAGGACCATGTATATGAATCGACTACTGTACTCATTCATTCAAGTAACCTCAAGGAAGGAAGGAAAACCAAAAAATACTCCAAGAAAGATAAATAAAACCAAACTGAATCCAAATCGAATAATTGGATTTGGAAAAACCTTCAAATCGACTTTTTAGCATAACATTATTTAATGAATATTGGAATCCTTCAGTCTTTTCGTGGAGTATTCTCGGTACATTATTATGATATTATAGTCATATTTGGTTGATTCTCAGGTATTTCAGAATTAATGAGTGGAATATGGGAATTTTGTGCATTATACGTTAGTCAACCAAGGCAAATACCGTATAACGCTATCTAAACATTTTCATCGGTCTATTTCATATGAATTTACCGCAAGTTGGAACATTTTTTCCATTACGTCAACTTTACCACCAAAATAACAAGAGGTATGATATTATCTAATGCGTAACCAACACACATTCCTTAACATGAGATTGAAATCTCTTTCCACACCATTGTTTGGTGCAGACTGTGCTGCCCGATTGGTTTGAAATTAGAATTATTTCATTCAAAACAAGGGAGTATCAGATATAGTTGTTTCAGTTATGAGCAAATATTTTCCACTGGGTTTCGGAACTTTCCAAAATGAAAAATTTCGAATATGTTTGTTATTTTTACACCCAATTTGTTTTCCTGTTTGTTCCAGTTTCACGAGCTATTGGACAATTAAAACACACCCACAGTTTTATTGTCAACGTTTTGGTGTTGAATTTTGCCTTCTTCAGCGCGAGATTATGAAAAATGAATGAATACAGAAACTGCTAAAATTTGGAAAACGTATATGTAATAGACACGGAAAAAAACTGATTGAAACATATCCAGAACCTGATATAAGTGCAGAAGCCATCACATATTTCAGTAATGCCTCAAATTCAATTAGTATAATGTTATCAAGCTATACCACAAATGAAAATACTGTACACCAGTCTAGCCCAAACACATATTAACTATGGTATACTTGTTTGGGGAAGAATAACAAACAATTACATTAAAAACGTCGAAGTTACCCAAAAATGGCTGATGAAAATAATGTTTGGAAAAGATTACAGGTTCCCAACAGAACAACTTTTCAAAGAATCGAAACTGCTGACAATCCATCAGTTATACTTTCTGAACCTTGCATGTTACCATCATAAACATAAATATGAGCTCCCCCAAATCGACCATCCATACAACACTAGACTGAAAAATCAAACTACAAAAATACCATAGGTTGGAACGACAAAAAACCAAAGATTTATCTCTTACCTGAGCCCAATAATTTACAGGAAAATCCCAAATAAAATGAAAAACATCAATAGTTCTGGCATTTTCAAAAATAAAATAAAAATATGGCTTTTGAATTTAGCTCCCAACCAGGTTCTTCAAATATTTCAGAGATAATCATAAATCAAACCCTATATAACACCAAAAAAAAAATATATTCTATAAACCGAGTCATGTATTCCATATGAGACATGAAGTTACGAAATAATTTCAATTTATCGCAGCTCTGCACCAAAATAGCTCTTATACAAAGATGAAAACCAAAACAATAAATGGCAGAAACATTTTATTTATGTATTCACTTATTTTATTTTATTCAAACTGTAATTAACATACTGAATGTATTGTCAATGAATTCAAAATTACCTACTGTTTTACAATTCAACATTATCCTATTATATTATATATTTTATAGTTTAGGCTTATATATCATAAGTAGTATACCCATGCACAAGGTTTTACCTTTTATGGGTTTTCTACTCTATGTATCTGCTATAATTTGAATGTATTGCACGATTCAATGTTTTATTGTATTTTGAGCAAATAAAATTATTAAAATTATTATTATATAATTGAGAAGGCTACTTTTTCCTAGAAATCACCAGAATTGTTGTGACACATACCATACATCAATAGAAAAATTTAATAAAAAATAACCCGAGATTTATAAACTAGGCCACACGAAATTATATTGAAAAACTCGAAAAACTTGAACAATTTATTGAATAACTATCCCCTTAATGTCGTGAACACAGACATGAGTTCTTCCTCTGTGTACGGCACAAGAGAAAAAGGAATTATGTACACCATAAATCTTTTTTCTTGTGCCGTACACAGAGGAAGAACTCATGTCTGTGTTGAAATTGACTTAAAATAGTGTTCACGACATTTAGGGGATAGTTATTCAATAATTTTTTCAAGTTTTTCGAACTTTTAAATATAATTTCGTGTGGCCTAGTTTATGAATCTCGGGTTATTTTTCATTAGATTTTTCTATCAATGTAGGAGATGTGTCACAACAATCCCGAAAATTTAAAGAAAAATATACACTTACAAGTGTATATTTTTAATTAATTTTCAGAATCCTTTATGGTGAGATTTTATTTTGGATTAAGTGTCGGAAGTGAAATTTTTTGTCGTTATTGGGTTTGTTAGAAAGTTCCGACACAATTTTCCAGGTTGCTTTTGTGGATTCTCGGAGTTGTCAATTTTATGATGAAAGAACGATTTTTTGTTGAATCGACGAGAAGTTCATGTTTCTCCTTCGATTGTTTATATGTATCGCGATACTCCGGAAACACTTGCAGGATTTTATATATTTCTTTTAATTTTTTACTTGATACCTGTATTTCATCGGTTACCCAATATTTTGATTTTTTTCTTCCATTCGGAGCCTTATAGGTTCTTCGTTTAGGAAAATGCTTGTAGAATGAAAAATGAAATTATCGAAGAAGTACTGAAATGATCGATTCATATCGATAATGTTATACAACTCCACCTTTGTTTCCTCTCCAATATCAGCGATTGAAACGTTTTCTATTGCATCACTATCGAAGTATCTTTTGTAGATATTGGTGGGAGCTTCATCTGAGTTATATGTCAGTCCTGGGTCGAACATTATTGTTCGGTGATCAGAGATGGTGTTGTCAATCACACAAACGATTTCATTATCTGAAGGCTTGATAAATATATTATCGATAGCTTTGCTGAGTTCTGAGTTACTCTGGTAGGCCATTTCATTATATCTATGAGATTGTATGCAGATAAGCTACAGCAAAGTTTTTTGAAATCATTACAAGGTTAATAGAATCCATATTGAAATCTCACAAGAGAAAAACATTCAAATTTGGCGTGAAAAGCTTGTCAATGACATCTAGCTATTGGCCTTTTGTACATTCATCTATTCAAGAGATTTCGAGACTCCTTGCAAAGCATATCAGTTCCTGATGTTTGAGGGCGCTAATTAAACCTGAATGAAATGAAGAAAAGACCCAAATAGGCCAGAGAACTACAGACTTATCACGATTTTTCTGGGGTTTTCAAATATTCCTTTCTTGATAGACTCTTGAATTTTTTAAAACCGGAGAATATATTCTCAGATAACCAACACGGTTTTATGAACAAAAAATCTACAACAACAGCAATTCACTCTTATTACAATAGAATTGTGGAGTACATTGACGGCGGTGAACGTCCTGTTGGCGTTTTCTGTAATCTCAGCAGGGCATTCGACTCTGTCAATCATGACATCCTAGAGGAGAAGTTATCAAGAAACGGTATACAAGGTATACCCCTGAAATGGCTTTCAACTCCATGAAAAACAATGCTTGCAGTGCTCTGCAGCGCAGTTCGCTGTAGCATTTGTTTGGGGTGATATCTCCGAGGGCAATGTATGAGTGAGCAGTCCCGTTAAAAGTTTAAAAACTTCCTTGTCCAACTCGAAGGATTATTTAGCTATCGTTTTTCTTGTCTTCGTCCGGGAACTTTATATCCAGTGAGTATTGAGTTGATCATCTCCCCAGCGTCGAAGTTCTCTCTCGGTATGGGCTTAAGAAAGACCACAAAAGGGTCCTGGGCCAGAAAATTGAGTATTTTCCTCCGGCAAGGCTGTATGCTTCCTCTATTGCCTTTGATTCCCTTGTGACCTGGCGACAACATCAGAGTGACCTAATTATTCGTAGCCAGTTGTCTTGGGGAGATGTTGTAGCCCCAAATCAGATAGATTCCAGAAGTGTGGTGACTTAAGAGCTTTTAATGCTGCTTGGCTATCTGGTAGGATATTAATATTAGCGGCGGTAGTTTCAGCATTACCTCTAATACTGCAGAGGGGGATGTGAACATTGCTAACCGCTCCACTTTCTGCAGCTTGATTTGTGCAGTGTGTGGATTTTTGGCCACCATACCAATGTTGCAAATGGAGCATATATCATGTTTGGCGTCGAACCCTATGTCTTGCCAAATACTCTGCTGCACGTCTAGGTTAAGCACACTGGTTTCATTCAACCGTAAAATTCCATAGAGATATCAAGAAGGTGAAAATTCGGATCCACACCACTTCTAAAATTACGAATTCCAATCTCAACATTAGGAAAAAATAACTGTTTCTTGCATCGAAACAATAGCAGTACAAAAAGGCATTTTGGGTCAAATTCATTGAAATAAGATAAGAAGCAATCACTCAATTGATCTAACTGGAGATTGGGAAAGCGGGAATAATGACGTTGAAAAGTGGTCAATTTCTAAATTTTCAACAATCGTTCAACAATGTTGAATGTAAAAAATATGGCTTAGCTACAGAAGCTGATTTATTGCTGCAAATGTCGCCTATCATTCGATATTTGTTTGTTTTCCTGGGTTGAAGTGAATAATCACTATACAACCGATTTGCGTCGTTTTCTGATAACATTCTTATAAATTCGATTGCAAAATATTCGAAAGTGAAACAAATTGAACATTTTTTTCTCACAGATTGACTGGAATTGCAATGAGGAGGTTTTGAAATTAACCTTTTAGAAATCGGGTAATCATCCTCAATACATTTTTTCCGAAAAACTATTCAGTTGATTGAAAATCTCGGATTTGTACAATTCTTATTTCGTTTTTGTCAGATCGACAATGCATGTCGACCTACTATTTGTATATTCTTTTATTTTGAAAACATAACCTAAGATATTTATTATCATCACCTAATGATAATTACATCATTATATTCGAAAGCACGTATATAGTGTAATAATTATTGTTATTATGCTACTAGATTCCATTTATCTATACTCATACAATAAAGAAGAACTGTGAATTCTCTTCTGTTTATGAGTTTATTGGCATTATTCGAATGTGAAACCATCATCAAAATGCCAACATATAAGTGTTAGTAAACGGAGTAACTTCTTGTTTTTATTCAAATACTTCATACCCCCGTCTATTTTTCCATAATTGTTTTCTCAAAATGCCATTCTTTCGACAAAACTAAACAAATAGGAATCACAGTTTTTGAGGAAAGTGGGTATCAATAAAATCCGATCTGAAAGCTTTGAATAATGTGCTTCATTTAGTGATAAAATATTTTTTTCAAAGTTCTTCAAAAGTTTCCAAACATTTCAAGAGAGCTACAATTTTCTCAGAATATATTTTAGAATAACCATTTATTTCAGCTTCGACCTCACGTCAATTAATTGGAAAAATTGTGTATGGGTGTATTCAATACTCAAAGGATAGAAATTCCCTCCTATTACTGAATTCCGAAATATCATCGTTCTAACAATTTACTTCAAACGTATATTAGGAATAATCTCGATATTCCACGTATATGGCATTCATACAGTATTATGCAAATATTTTGAAAATGAATACCATAACCCCATTTAAAACTCAGTTTGAGTTTGCATCTTTTACCTGTGTATTTTTCACGAAAACAACACACAAACTGGATGCAACATTTTTAACCGAATGAAAGTTCAATATGGACGAATTGGTGCAGTAGCTTCAGACGGGTGTATGCTGAAAAACTGGGAAAAAAATCTTTATTTTAACATTTTTGAAGTTTTGCTTATTTTTGCGATTAGTTGTCCTTTTTTCGTAAGTTTTTCTGAATACATAACTGCGGATCATATTATATTGTTGATAAATAAAGACATATATTATGTGTAAAAATAATGAAAACTTGTTTTCCGAAATAACAAATAATAGTTATTTATTATACAAGGGAAAAAAGTATTAGATTTTAGCTCGAAGTTGTGTTGTGTTGACAAAAAACCGAGAGTTAAATCTAATATTTTTCCCGTGAATAATACACAATTTTTTTTTGTGACGCGAAAAACAACGATTTAATATTGAAAAAACATATTATTACAATAAGTCAGAAAATTATCGATGTGAAATTTGAATTTTTAATCTGGTCGGCTGTTTTCTGTCAATTCATTTCTGTGATTTGATGAAAATTGCAAACTTAGTAGTTGTTTAGTAGTTATTTTGAATAATATAAAGTTAAAAAATGTCTTATTACGAGTTTTCTCTGACTCCACCGGAGTTAGTAGATGTAGCGAAAGTAGCGTTACAAAAATTATTGCCAGCTAAATCGCGGAAAATTTACGAAACTGCGTATACACGATTTATGGAATGGAATATTAAAAAGTCATTTTCTCAGAGAGGATATTATTGGCTCATTTTTCGGAACTGGCACAACAACAAAAGCCATAAACAGTGTGGTCGAATTATTCAATGATTAAAAGTATGTTACAATACAATAATAATGTAGACATTTCAAAATATTTCAAACTAATTACATTTCTGAAACAAAATGGAAAAGGTTACACGCCCAAGAAAGCTGCGATTTTTAAGAATACACAAATTAGTAATTTTTTAAATAATGCTCCCGATGAAGATTATTCAGTGGCCAAGGTTGTTGTTGTATTTGGGACTGCAGGAGCTTGTCGAATTTGTGAAATCAGCCAGGTAACATTAGATGATATTGAAGATTCGGGAACGTTATTAATTGTGAAACTTAAGCAACGATTATCAACGTCATCAACGATCGCTGAAGGGAATGTTGATGAATCGGTAGCACACAGGACAGAAAGAGCTAATAAAGTGTTTTAGAATGTGTGGCAGTGCTGAAATAACTCCCGATTTGCGATCAGGTACATCAACGGCAGTTGTGTCCATGGCAGAATAAAATAGAATTTCAATACAAGAAAATTCGACTGTTGTACCCAATAGTTCAAGGAACATGTCATTCATGCAATGCACATTCCATAATTGTACTTTTGATATAAAGGAAATGTAACTTTTGTATGATAAAATATTCTAAAATTAACTATCTACCTTACTTATGTGTATATATATCCGGGAAAAAAGTAATTTCATAAAGCGTGATATTTTGTTACCTGTCACTGATTTTTTTTTATTTTTTAACTGAATTCGTCTCAAACAAGGGTACCACAACTGAAAGATAAACGACTCTGAAAACACAAATTTGCCAAATGAAGTTTATATAAACCGTAAAATGAATATAGTTTTGCCTAGATGGAGATGCAGTTTTAAATACCGCATAAAAGTTACCATTGCGTAATCTTTAAATTTTTTATTCCTGCAAGAGTTAATTCCCCAGGTAACTGCACAATATTTGGAATCGCCTGCGGGGTTACAGTATATTTATTGTCAAGTTATTCTCATACAACGAAATACTGAAAACGTATGTATTGAATTGATAATCGAATTTAAGTTCTGTATCTGAGGATTGGTTGCAGATTCTTTAACTAATATGTCCCAATATCCTGGTGCTTTGTTCGGTTAACAATGTGATCTGGCATTAGGTAAATTTGAGAAACAATTATCCAACATCACCAAGTGACCTCCAAATGCCACCAATTTAATGTACTCGAATAAATTCTGAAACAATGTGCAAAGTAAACCATTGGTTATAATTTGTCTACCACAAAAAAACACTACATATGTACCCAACCTTCAACTGCTTTGAATTCTATAAATTATTCAGAAACAAGGTCAAAATCAGTTCATTGGATCATTATCGAATTTTTATATTTATCTTTCTTGTTAAAGGAAAAAATCAATGTCTTGTTTTTTCGTCGGCTATTAGTTCCAGTTGCATATCCATGTTGATGAATTCCTTGATCTCAACTATACAATAAGTTTGAAATTTTGTAACAAGATCCACAGCCACGTTTTATGGCTCTACGTGTCTCACTGAGTGAATCATAGTGAAAAACATGCATTAAAATCAGATAACATATACACTTTAAATCTTGTTATATAAGAGGTCATAACACATTTCTTGTACACATTTTTTATGAATTATTCATTGTGGTGAACTGGAATGGTGATATATCTTGTCAAGCGTAAATCTTTGCTACCACATTGTTTGTTGACTTCTTATCAGTGGCGTAGTATTGCAGAAAATCAACCATCTGAATAAAAAATCTCAAACTATCAAAAATTAATATAAATTTATTATGAAGCCTCTCCAAAAATTGGTGTCATTACATGAACGAATATATACTCTATCAACTGAATGGTGGACTAGAAACTTAAATTTAGAAGATTTAGACGGTATAGGCAAAATGAAAAATATTTCTTAGTGATTCCTTCACTGAAAGGATAAGAAGCGATGAAATGATATTGTGTGATTATATTCAGCAGCGATTCAATCTCGAATTTAAATTGAATAATGTTCAGGTATATTAGTGGATATGAACATACATACTTATATACATATATATATATATATATATATATATATATATATATATATATATATACATGCAAAAGTTATAGATGTAAATCTATAATTTGCGGAGTGAAGCTCAAACCTAGTGAAGATGTAAATCTATAATTTGCGGAGTGAAGTGGAATTCAAAGGCGGGAAATTTCGTGCAACGTTGATAGATCACAGAACAATGGCAGTATGGGCCAATCCACAACACCAAAATTCAAGCTTCTAGAGCTATATATTATAAATAAATTACTCCACATTGTCTGCTGAATAGGACAATGTTCCAAGCAGAAAAAACTATATATATAATAATAAATGTATATATATGTATTTATTATATATATAATATTCATACAACATATCTTTTTATTTGTGAACTAGTCAGATTGTGATTTTCAATGAATATTCAATCGTTTTTCAGTCAAGTTTCGATTGTTTAGCTAATGCAGACTTCTCTATAATATGATGATTAATATCAGAATAATATTAATAATAATTATACTTACTAACATGAAAATATTAAAAATTAGTTACAAAGGGTGACATTAGAAGTTTCTTTCATGAAGGAAAAATTGTTAGACTGCTTCCCAAATAAATATATAAATATATATATATATATATATGTGGAAGGGCAGTCTTGACTGACTAGTTGAAGAAAAATGGTAATTGATCTTGAGGATGCAGTCAATATTGGGCTGGTTTAAAGAAGACTCTTTGTTGTTTGTCGAGCTTTCGATGTCTTGATAAAGGGAATAAACATTTCCGAAAGCTCGACAAACAACAAAGAGTCTTCTTTAAACCAGCCCAATATTGACTGCATCCTCAAGATCAATTACCATTTTTCTATATATATATATATATATATATATTTATATATATATATATATATATATATATATATATATATATATATATATATATACATATCAACAACGTATGCACGGGTGTTTTACTAAATTGTCCGAACCTCATCAGGGTTTGTTTTGAGCTTTGTTCCGTTGAAAATGTCAATCTGTCTTTCCCGCTATCAGTGATTACCTGAGTTGGTTTAGCAATGCATTGAGCAGACTGTGCAGATGTGGAAGACTTATCAGGAAATAATTTGTGCCGCTAGGTCAACTACCACACTCCTTTGTTGATTGATAGGTTGTCCAATTCAGGTCACCAACTTAACTTACTTATCCAAGTATTAATCCATGAATTTTCAACTCATTATTCAATTTGAAGATAATAAGCCATCGAAACGAATGAATTGTTAATAGGATCTCTGCACATCTGTCATGTATTTTGTCATTCATAATGTCAGAGTTCCTCAGTGAACTATGTTAATTGCTCAATATAATTACAAAATTGCTCATACTTATTATATCAATGATTGCCATGTTGGTTACTGTTCAACTCCAAAGATTTCCGCCAACCTCAACTCTTGATATAATCGTTACGTTTCATTCCGTTGGTAATCTATTCAACCCGTGCCATTTGATATATGTATATTTATCACTTCTCGGTTAAACTCGCAGTCGTTTTCGATTAATCAAACTTGCTACAATCCTCATCAAATGCTCGACGTGTACATTTAAAAATATGATCAATTATAAGCAGATTCGATCCCAAACTTTACCAACACTGACCTTTACTATTGAGTGACTGACTTCAATAATCTAATTCATAGTTCAACTGGCAAAGTAGTATATCTAAACCGCACTGCCTCGATTGATTACTGATTAGTTCCTTGTTTTCCAGAAACTTCCACTGTTGTACTCTGAGATACCCCAATAAAGATAGACGCGGATAAAGTTCACTTCAATTACATTATCATTGGGACAGGGCTGTTGGCACATCAATAAATACTAGCCATGTTCCATTTTTTCATCCCCATTTATTCACAATATGTTAAAACAACTAAGCATTGTGAATTTTCTCATGACAATGTGTAGGAAGTAGCCCATCACCTGATTTCTCTCTAGTTACATTATAGCGATTCTGCTATAATTATTTTTGTTCGAAGCATTGATACTCATAACTCAAAATTCATAATCTAGTTGGTGTATCGTATGGATGGTAGCGCTTGAGTCTGCGTCTTTTTATTGTTGAGAAAGTCCTCTGGCAATCAGGTTTGGATAAAACCTCAATCTCTTGGGTAGTTTGTTTAGTGTGTTTTTGCTGTTTTGTCGTTTTTTTCAACGCTCATTTTTTTATTATTGTTCCGACTATTTCTTGGAAGTAATCACGATATCTGGAGATGTGGGTAATTACCAAACCTAATGCAAGACTGTCAGCTATTATTCGTTATCTATATATTTATTTCGAGAGAGAGAGAGAAATCGGTTAACGACATCAGGTACTTGTTCTGCCTTTCTCTAATGGAAGGGGGCTCCTGGGTAGATGTATGCAATGCCAGACTACCCCTATAAAACTCCTTCTATGTACCCACTTCCTGTACCGTAACTACTTTTGGTATAATCTCGGCACAAGATGCATATCTGACTATACATATGTGAACCATACTGCCCTTTTATCTTCTTACTTCAGTGGAGTTGCCCCTCCTCAGTTTATTTTTCAACATTATTCCCTTGATTAAACTAAGAATTCATTGGTCATCATTTCCTGTATTATGCCATTATCTAGCAACCCAATTATACAACCAGTATCTTCTTGAAATCAGACCTCATCTGGGTTCCATCTTGCACACTCAAAGATAGTGTGTTCCGAAGTATCATTCTTTCCGCAATAGACACACTGTTGATCAGGGGCCTAATCTATTCGGTGTAAGTATGTTCCGAAAGATCCGTGGCCTGTCAGGAATTGGGTTAGGTAGTAGTCTATCTTCTTGTGTGGGCACTTTATCCATTGTTCCAGGTCAGGTATTAGTTTCTTGGTCTATCTCTCTATCTTCCGCATCTTTTGGAAATGTCTGAATCTTTGAGATGCATGAATTTGTTTGTTTTTCGTGACCTTGAGTTATATAATTTTTCTTCGGTTATTCACATATATGTGCTGCTCGGAATATTCTCATTTATTTATCCAGATAATTTTTGGTGATCGTTGCTGTGTGCCTGAGTAGCGGTATCGGTATATCATATATAATTCTTCTTCTTGATTAGTAGGTATTGTTATTATTTTCAGAATGTTTTTTAATAATACATGATTGATGGTACTGTTTGGGTTAACAGCAACATAGTACTCGACATCGGAATTTAGTATTCTGTAATTTTGCGATGAAACGAAGTGTTTTACAAAGTGGTATATTTTATTTTTCCAATTTTCCGACATTGTCCCATTCATGATATCATTCAACCAAAAAATAATCAGCTAGAAGGATATGCCGCCATATATTATTTATTCTAACCTCAAAATAGGTCAGGAACGTTTAGTGAGCATAATTTGTGGCACTTAGAAAAAGGTGATATATAAAAAAAAACAGTTGTCACAAACAGGATCATCAATAATCTAGCAGTCTATCAGATTTTATGAGATCAGTAATGCTTCCATATAACACAGAATATATCATTCATACACACAGTTATAAAATACCTTATATAAGTTTTTTTATGAGTGTATTGGTAACGATTACTGTGAGTTACAGTGATTTTATTAAACCGTATAAGCCTGAGTTGCTAATGGATGAGCTGAGCCATACCTATATACCACCGTCACCTTCATATTGTTACGAAAATAAGTACAGTAAGCCCCTGCGTTGTTTAACTTTCTTACCGTGTCGGAATTCCACGAAAGTGACGACGGCTTCCTCACGGAATGATCTAGACGTTTCCATGAACTGCTCGAACATCCCTAAAGAGATGGACGAAGATATATGAGTCGGGCATACCGCGAAAGGAATTATTCATTTAGTAATTCCATAGCGAGTTCGAGGTGAATAGTTTTTTGTGGTGCGGTATGCGGTACATTCTGGAGAGTGAATTTGCATTGAGTATTTTATTATCAGAGTGCATTTTTGTGTTGTATTTTCGAAGTGTAATAAACGGACATTAAATAATTCGGGTATTTTCAATAACGGAACCAGTTTCGTAACAATATATTTTTTGTATAACTAACGTTTATCTTGAGTTACTAAAAATGTTTATTGGGGGACCAAAATATTTTTTTTTGCATATTCTTTTCACACTTGAAAAAATTTCTCCATTGCATTCCTATGTACGCCAATGTCTACACACACAAATGGAATACCTTTGTTACCTTACGCATCGAACAGAAATAATATAGGCTCATTATATCGCAATACATAAGTTGGTTACTTCAATGATGCGGGTCATGCAGATTTATTATATAATTCCTTCTTATATGATGACACAAGTGGCATCGATGCGACGAACGGTAAACAAATGGAATGTCCATTCGATGAGAAGCGGAAGGTATTTTTTCTTCGATATAAATATGGTTCATGGTTGGAATAGCTATATTTGGTTTCACAGAAAGTTTTTTACACATGATAAGATGACGAGAATGTATAAACGCCCATCTTTGTGCATTTTATGTGCGTATCTCACATACTCTTGTTTACAATGATAATGATGGTGATAATAATAAAAATAATTATTAAACAAACTTTTTAAAGACAAACTTTCATTCAAATACACTAAAAAGTTAAAAATAATTGCTTTGGATGTGTGACGTAGGTTATTCCGTTAGTTATGGATTCAAGAGCTTGTCGCGCAAAGTTTTCGGTTCGAGTACAAAAGCGACAAGCTTTTGAATCTATAACTCACGGAATAATCTACGTCATACATCCAAAGCAATAATTCTAAACTTTTTAGTGCATTTGAATAAAAGCTTGTATTTTTTTTTTTATTATTTCATTTTGTGCTTTCCAGTACTCAAGTACGTCTTAATCTATGCGTTTTTGTTGAAGCATCGTTACTATGAGACCTTTTTTTCCTGTAAGTTCTGAGGTATCTAGTTCTCGAATGAGGAGACCATCTAAAGATTAACTCATCCGTCATCTTGCAGTTGCCATCTTCAATATATAAATTTCAACTAAAATCAATAATCTTCGACTTAATTCATAATCTCAGACCCCAACAACCCCGACATACCAATTTTGAATAGAATCGGACCATAAACACAGTCATCGTTCATCTTGGTGCCGCCATTTTGATTTTATGAGTTTTGGAGAAAAATTCACAATCTTCGACCCCGAATCGAATCGGACCATAAACCTTAATCTCGTCCGCTATCTTGGAGCGCCATTTTGTGTTCTTCTCCAACGCCATTTCAATTCCATGAATTTTGACAAAAAATCATGATCTCCGACTCCGAAAACCCCCACATACAAATTTTGAATAGAATCGTACCATAATTACAAAACTTATTAGCCATCTTAAATTTTTGAATTTTGACAAAAAATTCACAATATTCGTTCCCGAAAACCCCCACATACCAATTTTGAATCGAATCTTACCATAATCACAAAACTCGTCCGCCATCTTAAATTTATGAATTTTGACGAAAAATTCATAATTTCCGATCTCGAAAACCCCTACATACCAATTTTGAATTAAATCGGACCATAATTGCGAATCTTGTCCGTCATTTTGTTTTTTTCTCTAACAAAAATTGCATAATGCATTGTCACCGGAAAGAACACCCACCAAATTTCAGCTCCTTCGGATGTCGGCAAGTGCTCCAAAAATGGATTATAAATTTTGAACCGGAAAGAATGACAAAACGAACGAATGACATAATGGAAAAGCAACGATAGGATAGTTCCTTTTCAGGCTGCAGCCCGCACATTCGACGAACTGGGTCTCATTTTCGACTGAAGTTTTATTTGCTCAAATCTTTGAAGAGAACTCCGACTTATTCCATAGGCTACCTTCGCTTTCCTCAGGTCTAGTATGATAATCAGAAGCCGAACAGGGTGTTAATATATGATAATAGGAAAAATTGGCAAAAAAACTATTAACAATTTTTCGAAAAATCTCATTTTCATTGAGTATCAGGAAAATTTTTCTTGATTTTTATTTCTTCAAATTGAAATTATCTATAACGTAGACTCAATCCCAGGGTGATGCATTCAAAAATGTTGAAAACCAGTTCTAGATTCGGAATCTTCAAAAAACTTTCAAATGATATTCTGAATGAAATTTTCTTATTTCAAAATATCATTCGTCATCAGGTACACCACAATATTTCACTAAGACACTAATTTGTTTTGGGGTTTTCCGGAAATATCTTAAAATATATGCATTTTTCAGAAAAAAAAATGTGTGTTGAAAGTTATGAACAAAAAATGATTATTTATGGATGAGTTCGTTGCTGGAATGATGTATTTTAAGTTTTTCTGAAATGAGACAACGGATAATTTTTCAGCACTTTATTGAAAGAGAGAAGTTTTTGCAGCCAGTATGAGTATTCTGCGGATATTTCGAATGTTCTCGTTGAATTGATGAAATACAAAAGGTGTAGGTTTGCCAAACTTGTAATATGAGATCGAACATTTAAGAATGTATAAACAATTTCCGCCTGTCCCAGAAAATGAATCAAACCATATACATTGCTACAGTCACGGATTCATTTCAACAAGATCTTCAGTTTTCTACAAACGACTAGTGTTCAGTCATTCATGGTATAATTGTTTTTCAATTTTGACAACTGGAATTGTAGTGGTTGAAAGTATCAATGGAACGGCAATACGAAAACCTGGTGGATTTTACAGAAATACCCCTATGTTTTATAGACATACCTGAAACCCAAAAAGGGGGCAGGATTAGTGCACTAAAATACTTATTCAGGCATCTCTTTGAAAACGGTACTCACACACTCCACCAAAAGAGAAACCATACCAGGAAAGCGTAGAAACTCCCCAAACGGGAAACTCAGTTGAAAATATGTATCAAGACTGTCGCTTTTCCGAATCTCGATCAATCTGTAACACGTGACGTCCAGCCGGCGAGTCCACTCTATTTGCGTTGGAGGTACGGAAACAAGTTTGGTACGATGGAGCAGACGTAACAACCAACATCCCAAAACGCCAACTGTGAGTTAGTTTATGTTTTCTATTACTGAATGTGGAATAAATTCATATAACAATGTTATGTGTACTACTTGTAATATTCAAGAAGCCCTCCTCTCGGGGTATTCTATCTGGTTTCTTGATTCCGAAGTGCAGCAAAACCTAAACAACCACTTGAAAATATTGAAAAGGGAAACATTCTCAATTATTTACGAATTTAGGTTAAGACATGGCAACAGTTTGGGAATACCACCACCATGAGCAGCGTCCAACGTATGTTTCCAATCAACAGTCCAGTCAGTCTATAAAAGTATCTGATAATATATGTAGAAATGATCGAGTTTATTGATTTAGTAGTCAGACTAGTCTGAAACTTTCCTTCGTACGTTGAATTTAGAATGACCATGTGATGGTCCAAATCCGTATACCTATACTACTGTGGCAACCGAGCAAATGTAATGCTTCTATTCCATTTTATGAAAAATAGAATATTACAATGTCACTATAATTTCAAACAAATGTTTGGAAAGTAGGAGATATTAGGGTGGAGGTGATAAAGTGGTTTTACAAATTTTACGGAAATCTGAATGACTACCTAGATATTTGAACTAGATGAAAGAATGCAAGAATAACTAGAGAGTGTTATGGTTTACTATACATATAACATATTGTCGAACAGAAAGTGATAAATTATAGGTAATGATCACAAAAAACGTGTTTCACGCAATATTGCGTTCAGAACCGATTCCACATTCAAACCCTTAAAACATAGGGCATTTTGGTGTCATTTTCTGAACTGTCTTATTTTTAGTTTCGTCTGGATATTTGTTTTCAATGTTGGTGATATCCAGAAAAATGAAAACAAAATCTCAGAAGAATTTCAATATATTCTTCCTGAAAAACAATTTTATAACGAAGAATAATGTTGTCAAAAACAATTACCTCAAATACATTTTCACAATCTACACTTGAAAACATATCAATACAAATATCTATGGCTCAACTCAATGATATAATCAATGGAATATAATGCTCTTTTGAATTGACATTTCATATCTCGCTAGGAGTAAGGATAAGAAATTTCTAAAGTTCAACTTCTATATCGAATCAAAATCACAAATCTAGTCTAAATCAGTCCATCGGAATAGTCCACGTAACCGAGAGATAACATCAAGGAAGAAACAATCTAATAGGAAGAGTTTCACTCTCGAATCTCCTACGAAATGAAGTGAGTGGTAATAGCCCAAGAGCTAGTGAACGTGTTATTCATAGTGTTCGTTCCTAGTTCAATAAATAACAAAGATGACAACTCCTAGCCTGATGCCATAAATTGTTTCGCGATTAGGATACATTTTCAATGTCTTGGCTTCATGAAAAGTGGTCCTATCAGGATCGTTAGAATGACGTGAAAGCTCATCAATCAAGAAGTCAGGTGAACTGAATCATACACTGATACAACTGATGAAAAGACACCAATCAAATTCTAAAATATTTCTAACAGATTTAGTCGAATGAAATTACATTTTATCATCCAAAAAAATTGGGATTCATTATGTGAAACTATTAAAGTGCAAAAGAGCAAACCCCAAGAAGTTATTACATATACCAAATCGATTTCATGAAAAAACAACAAATAACCAGGATCTTATAAAATTCATCCTGCAAGAAATTGTTTGGTGACTGAACTCAAAGGACATTGCAGAATTATGAAATTTCTGAATTATCTTCGACCATATCTGAATCATCTTCGATCTGGTGGAGACAAGTAGTAGTACATTTAGGCAAAATTGTATCTGTGGTATGCCAGCTCCGTACCTCAAGGAGCTTCTAGGAAACATTGATACGATCATGAACAGCGGTCCATAATATTTCCCGAAGAAGACACAATGTGATACCTACGTTTGATTGAAGATTGTAGAGGATGTGGTAACTTGATTACTCCCGTTTGGGACGTCCATCGTCTCAACGGATTCGAAAGATTTTTACGACGTTTCGAATGCTTGGATCTGCAATCATCTTCAGGTGAATACTGACAAGCTTGGGTACTACTAACTAATTTATATGTCTGTCTCTAAATGGTAATGCCGCCATATGCAGTGGTGCGTGTGGTTTTACGTGGTGTGGTGGTGCGTGAAGTTTCGCGCCTCTGCAGTCTGCCAGTAGAGCCAACCAGTAGCAGGAGAAATCCTATACAGGCGGAAGACTCCAGATGGACAGTGAGAGGGATACTCGAGAAGGAGATAAATCCCTGCAGGAACATCACTGCAGGCGAACAGAGGGCCCTAGAAATCCTATAAAAGGATTCATCTATTAAGATTTTTTCAGCTGACGAAGGAAACGCCACGGTTATCATGGACACCACAACATATGACAAAATAGGGTCCTCACTCCACACAAGGAATCAGAACACTTGAAGGATGCTCCAACACCCACTATTGGAAAAAATATCTAAACACTCTGAGGAAATTTAAAAGTTTCATTCCAGACAACGAACGATCACATCTGACGCCACACTACAGCAAACCACCGCATCTCTATGTGCTTCCGAAAATCCCAAGACCAGACATACTACTGAGACCGATCAACAGCTCCCAGAACTCACCAACCTAAAAGTTACCGAAATCTCTTCTACCGATATACAACCCCTACAAGGAAATATCAGTTCATACGTCAAGAATTTCAAGCACTTCGTAGACACCATCAAAGATGTTGAACTTGGACCAGAAGATCGTTTCATCAGCTTCGATGTGGAGAGCCTCTACACCAATGTCCCTATAAAGGAATCACTTAGCATCATCAAAAGAAAACTCGAACAGGATAACCATCTCCACGAGAGGACTGACCTTCACATCCAAGCAATATTGGAATTACTGTAGTGCTGCCTACACAACTCATATTTCTAAGAAAAGGACTGATACTTTTCCCGTCGACGGACTACCGAATTACTGACCACGCCTGGACTGAGCACCATCGAATTCTAACATACCAGTTTTGACAAAAATATTTCAGTCAAAACACATCACTTTCGAAAACCATTGCAAGACTTTACAAAAAGCTCCAATAGGTTGATAATTTGTTTTTTGGCTCTGGAATGGGACATATACACTCCGCGAATTTCCAACTGTGGTCATCCAAATTATTTTCTTTTGGTGCTATTTTGAAAACGATGAATTATGTTATATTTTTTTTCGATATCTTGGTTTATTTTTCTTCACTTGTATATTCTTCTTGAAATGTTTGAAGCTAGAAGAAATGTCGAGAATAAGTGTTTGTTGCGTATTGGTACCCAGTATATTTTGATTTAATTTGAGTGAATAACATATTCCTCATGAGTCTCGCCAATCGTTATACACTGTGACTCACCACAACATACGGTAAATTATAAAGTTGGTTGTCCCCACCAAAAGGGATTAGTTATAAAATAGAGAAGTGAATAATACATTACCAAAAATTGACTATGCCAATACCAAGAACTGATCTGATATAATGCAGAGGATTCTGTCAAATTACGTGGAAACAAAACACACCAACCCCAATCACAACACAACAGAACATTGCTTGTTAAGGAATGATTTTTTGTTTTTGTTGCACTAATACAAACAAAAAAACTATACATGACATTCTTTGACTGCATATCACTGTATTCGCAATAATCTCACAGTTCTCCTGACAGATAATCACTGACATAGGTATTGAACGGCATATATCATTGAAATAATTCAAAACTCCGTCTGAATGGTATAGGTTATACGTCTCTGACCTACTACGAAATACTATTTATTCCATATTTTGTTCAGCGTTGGAAACTGGCTCAAAGGGACAACAAGCCAGTTAGCGCTGTGTGTATACAGTCTAGCATATCGTTGAAGGTATTGATACAGAGAAACTGAATAAAATTCCTCGAAATGGTTTTTCAATTAACTTTATAATTTTATGAGCAGATACACCTTTTCATTTTCCGCAAGTTATGGTATTTCACATCGTATATTGAGAGGGATCCCAGTAATTGAATATTATATTTATGTATAGTTTTGATATCAGATTTTTTTTTTTTATTGGATTTCCTTTGAAATAAGTGCGGTCTTACATCAAGGCAATTGGGAATATTTCAGTCATCTAGTTACGAATTA
Organism: Gonioctena quinquepunctata; assembly: GCA_018342105.1. Classification (NCBI taxonomy): domain Eukaryota; kingdom Metazoa; phylum Arthropoda; class Insecta; order Coleoptera; family Chrysomelidae; genus Gonioctena; species Gonioctena quinquepunctata. The sequence goes on from JAFIRS010001996.1 coordinate 91,443, forward strand.
ATTGATTCATTATCCATCAAATATCTTGGCACTGGTAATGAACATTTGGATTGAATGAATCGAGACAAGGAACAGAAACTAAGCATTATGCAAATTCCGTGAACACTTTAGTTAAGACATTCGCCAGCTCCTGGACTATAAAAAAATACCTTCGTATAAACATATTCCGGACAAGCCTGAAGCGAAGATTCATGATTCACACAATAACTACCGAAGAAGAAAGTAAAAGTGGACAGCTACATGCTGAGAATGAATAACGCTCATTCACATTCTCGTTGCGAGATTGAAGTAAACAAGTATGCAAAATTTTTCATTGAAATTAATCACGGCATTATTTTGAGAAGTGGGAGGAATTGGAAATCATTTCTCTTAAAGAGGTGAGGTTATCACTCGATGTTCTGGTAGCCATTAATCCTTTCCGCATGTGATACTTTCGGTATTTCGCACCGAGAAGTGTTTGTCTGTCCGCCCTCTGAAATCTGAATCATTGTATTTGGGAAGTTGGTAATTTATGTAGTTATGTAGTTCGATGACCCGAACCGAAACTATTTCAGTAACAGAAATCATCAGTTAACTTCCTAAAAATTGATTTCTTTGGGGCAGACAAGGATACCAAAAATATTCGTACCGAATTAAAGCTATTGTGATACAGGTATATAAAAATAATGAACCATCAACAACGGATCTTTGCAATGGTGCAAGCGATGTAGGTATCGATGAAAAACCCACGAAGTTTATATATATATATATATATATATATATATATATATATTCACATATATATATATATCAACAACCGAGCTTTGTATGTGAAGTTAAACCCAATTTCCGGTTTTAAATATAATTGCGAGATCAATTCCTAACCTGTCAGTTTCCCTTGTCACACCACATAGAGTACACAGTTATATTTATATAATTTCAAACAACGCTAATGTAGTTGTAGTAACTTTGAACTTCGTTTTATTCCTCGATGTACGTTTTTTTTCTTTTGTATCACTATGTTAGATGAATATATAACATCATTGAAACCAACCCAAACTTCAACTACAGTTTCCTCACCTCATTTCGAGGTGAAAAGTTTCCCTCAACGTATGTCGTAAAATGTAACCCCTCTGAGATACAAGGTGTCGAAAATACGAAAAAAAATAAGATTTTATTTGTTTTATCCAAAATTCCTGAATGAAAAAATTTTAATTTTGGTACAATAATCAGAGTTTATCAACGTGCTAATTTCGAATTATAATTTTATATTTTCGTAAACCAGTGGCGTAATTTCGAAGGTATGTGGTCATATGTTCCTTCATATTTTCTTGGGACAAGTGGATGGACAAATGAGCGTTTGTCATCAGTTCGGCTCATCGATACTCAACCTAAAAGTCATCATCCCCTTTGCCCAAAACTGGAGGTTTCGAAGATAATTGAGAAAAACTGAAGAAATGTCCTTAGTGTCCAAAATGGATTTTTCATTTGAGGAATATACAGATATGCATTTTGTTTCTAGTGAAACAGGAGGAATTGTCAGAGCCGCTGCTGAATTATATCAACATAGATATCCAAACACACATCATCCACATTTCACACTTTCATAGCTCTGCATCGACGATTGAAGGAAACGTGGTCCTTTAAATTAAGTAAACACCATTCTGGTGCGAATAGAACAAGAAGAGATAATATTACGGAAGAACAAATTCTTGAACGATTAGCAGCAGATCCTTCTACCAGCACTCGGGCTATTTCGTATAGGTTACAAGTGTCACAATCAACATTAAGTCGGCTAGCACGTGAACAATTATTGTATCCATTCCGCCTACAGAAGGCCCTATATGCTGGTGATTATGGCCCTCGTAGAGTTCTTTGTGAATGGTTTTTGAGGATGTATGATGGAGCAAACGACTTTCCCAGATATGTTCTATTCACGGACGAGCCATGTTCCACAAGAGATGGATATTTCAATAGTAGGAACAGCCATTTACGGGATGAACAAAATCCGCATGGTATTTTTCGAAAATGCTACCAACAAATGTTTTCAGTGAATATTTGTGTAGGAATTATCGAAAATCGTATCGTTAGACCATATCTTCTTCCTACCCGTTTGAATCGGCAGAACTACCGAGTGTTTCTGGAACATGTTTTACCTACTTGAATACGTACCTCTATTGGTTCGTCAAAGAATGAGGTATCAATAAGACGGAGCACCGGCCCATTTCCAACGAATCCTTCGTCAACTTCTTGATCGAACATTCCATGATCAGTGGATAGGTAGACGTGGTCACATACATTGGCCTGTACGTTCTGCGGATTTAACTTCACAAGACTTTTTTTTGTGAGGATACCTTGAATTCCTAGTGTATGAAACACCTGTAGAATCTGTGGAGAATTTAGCGGCAATAATTTTAGCAGCATGTACGTTAATACAGGATACACTAGGAATATTCCAAAGCGTGCGACAGTCGATGATACGGAGATGCCAATTGTGTATTGAACAGAATGGTAGTCCATTTCTACATTTGCTTTAATGTCATGTTTGTTCCTATGTAGTGTACCCACTAAACCGATTGTATCATTCAAATTGATATTAATACAAATAATTGTTTCTCTTCATCAAAAACATGTTGATTGGATGATATTTTCCTAGATAATTCAATCAGAAATGGCTTTCATAATGATACTCCAACATAAACTTCAACAAATCAAGAGTACTTATCTTCAGTTTTTTGAAAAAAATATTTCAGATCTTAACTCTTATCTAAGTGGAGTATTATGAATTTGAGGTTGGGTTTGTTTGTCAGTTGATCTGTCAAAACAATCATATGCAAGAATGTATGGTGAATCGATTCGATCAAATAATATGCGATGAATGAAAAAATAGAGTTATCGGTCTCATTCTGACTCACCGTACTGTTTTCGATTCTCCCAACATTAAAAAATGTGCTGGAGGTTGACACATATTCCTATATGTTTTAAGAAATTGGCATTATGCGATTATTGCACATAGGAAATCATATCTCTACCAAGGACACATGTTCAGTTTTTCCCAATTATTCAGATCCCTCCACTTTTAGGCACATGGAATGTTTTTAGGTCGAGTGTTGATGAGTCAAACGCTCATTTGTGCAATCAATTGTCCCAAGAATATATGAAGGAACATATGACCACATACCACGAAACTACGCCAGACTGGTTCACGAAAATGTAAAATTATAACTTCGAATCAGCACGTTTATGAACCTTGATTAGTGAACCAAGGTTGAAATTTTTTCCTTCAGGAATTTTGGAGAAAACAAATTAAATCTTATTTTTTTTCAATCTTTCGATACTCTGTATCTCAGAGAGGATGCATTTTAGGACATACCTTGATAGCAACTTTTCACCTCAAAATGAGGTGAGGAATCTATAGTCGGAGTTTGTCGGTCTTATTCTGAATCACCCTGTATATATATATATATATATATATATATATATATATATATATCATATAAATATATATATATATATACAGGGTGTAACTGAATAAGTGTAAAACATTTAAGGAGGTGATTCCTCATCGAAAAAAAGATAGGATCTTTCATATAAAGAAACTTCATTGGAGCATCCCTTGTTAAGATACAGCCCCTTAAAGGGGGTACATAAAATTTTGTATAACAATTTTTTTCACAAGCACTGAAAAAGTTACAATATTGAAATTAACCTGACGTTTTGTACTACCAAAAGACACTTAGCCAGTAATTTATTTGGTTTACCCCATGGTTGTAAGGGTGAAAACGCAACCCTAAAATTTATTTCCAATGTAACTTTTGTCTTATTATTTGTTTACCATTTAAAATTTATTTCCGATAGCCTGTTTCATTCTAAACAAAAAATGTCTCTTGGGTTTTTTGCCCAAAATAAACCAGTAAGCAGCAAAACATTATTTTACGAACAACTACAGAGATACATCGTCATAAATGCGAACTGGATTTATTGTTATTTTGTAGTTAGTACCTGCATTAAACGATTAAAGGGTAATGAACAAAACTAAGTTATTAATAACAAAACACACAACATGTAGAAATCATAGTGAATGTTCAATATGTCTACCTTCAAACATTACGCATGCGTCTAGACGTCGGCGCATTGAGCCACGTATTCGCTCAAATATTCCTGGAGTCTCTCTGATTACCTGCACGCATCGATGATGCGGTTTCTTAAGTCCTCTACATCGCGAACAGGGTACGATATACCAAATGCTGTGAATGGCCCCAAATAGAGAATCGAGAGGATTGAGATCCGGGGATCGAGCGGCCATTTATGTGGTCCTCCTCGACCTATCCACTGATTTGCATATGTTTCAGTTAAATGCTGACGTGCTCTTGACTAAAATGGGCAGCCCCATCATGCATAAAAACATATCCCTTCTGACGCCCAAAGGAACTTCCTCCAGCAGTACTGGATGCACTTCTCTTAAAAAATTGAACGTATGCCTCACCATTTAATCGAGGAGGTAGAAAATGAGGCCCAATTAAATCATCCCCAATAACTCCGAGCCACACGTTAAGAGAAAACTGTTCTTGATGGCTAGATTCGACAATAGCGTGAGGGTTTTCATCAGCCCATATGTGGTAATTATGAAAATTAATAATCTTGTCCCGAGAAAAACTACATTCGTCTGTGAATTCTATCGTCTTCAGAAAGTCACAATTTCTTCTAATCATTTCCAGCATCCAATTGCAAAATTCAAGACGGTTCGGAAAGTCTCGCGGTAACAGTGCCTGTACTCGTTGCAGATGGTAAGGGTATAAGAGTTGTTCCTTTAAAATTCGAAATACCGTCATATGATCAACATTTAGCTGGAAAGCAATCTTTCTAGTACTGGTAGTAGGTTGTTCTTCAATCAAATTAAGTACTGCTTCCTCAAGCTGTGGTGTTCGTATTTCTCGATGGCGACCACAATCCTGCGTTCTTTTTTCGAATGAACCATATTCGTCGTAATCGTTGATGAATGTCGAGCAAATATTCTAAGTGAAGGATGCTGCCGTTGAGGATACATTTCAGCATATCTTCTAGAAGCTTCTAACCCATTCCCTGCGACAGACCGTAAACGTAATGCATATCAGCCATTTCCTCATTTGTGTATGCCATTTTATTAACAAGTGAATTATTAAAGTAACAAATTAAGAACAGAACAACAACACACAATTAGTATTAATTCAATTTCGAAAATTCCCAAACTGACAGCGTCATACCAATTTAATTGTCACTATCGCTAATAGCGACCTACTAGATAGATTAGTTTCGTATTTTCGCATTTATGACGATGTATCTCTGTAGTTGTTCGTAAAATAATGTTTTGCTGCTTACTGGTTTATTTTGGGCAAAAAACCCAAGAGACATTTTTTGTTTAGAATGAAACAGGCTATCGGAAATGAATTTTTAAATGGTAAACAAATAATAAGACAAAAGTTACATTGGAAATAAATTTTAGGGGTTGCGTTTTCACCTTACAACCATGGGGTAAACCAAATAAATTACTGGCTAAGTGTCTTTTGGTAGTACAAAACGTCAGGTTAATTTCAATATTGTAACTTTTCAGTGCTTGTGAAAAAAATTGTTATACAAATTTTATGTACCCCTTTAAGGCTGTATCTTAACAAGGATGCTCCAATGAAGTTTCTTTATATGAAAGATCCTATCTTTTTATATATATATAAATATATATATATATATATGTATATATATACATATATATATATATATATATATATATTTATGTATATCAGTGCTTCTCAGAAGTCTTCTCCTACCCTTTTATTTTTGGAACGATTATACATAAACAAGTGAAATTTGGAAACTGAATATTAAAGGTTGTAAACTTTCCTACTAGTGATGATAGATGACGAAATCGTTAAAGATGACGTCACAAGGCCATTGTGACCAATAATTTTAAATGGAACCCTACGGCAAGCGACACCTCTTTTGAAAGGTATCGAAAAAACCTATTCAATGATACTAATTTTGTTTGTGTTTATGACAGTTTTGGCAACTCGCTTTTAAGAAACGCAAAGCTGTGATGAATTGAATCAGTTGATACTGAAATTTCAAATTCAAGCTCCGCCTCTGGATAGTTGTCAAATAAGATGACGTTTTTGTTAGTCTCCCTAATTCGACGTTTTTGTAATTGTCCAGCTTTTTGTACATTTATAATTTGTATATTGTTGATCGAACGTTTTAGCAGCTTTTGGTACTTTTAATATTTTTGTACAATTTAATAATTTGTTAAACTGTTGTGAGCCGAACGTTTGAGTGCTTCAAGAAGCGAAATGGTACGTGCATTAGGTGATAAAGAAGCAGCGATCCTAATTCTTGGTTTAACTGGACCAAATATTCATGCAGCAGAACGCATTTTTAATGAGAGGTTTCCCGATCGCCCCGTTTCGAGGACTTATTTAAGGGAGCTTCTTCGTAAGTTTGAAACAACGGGTAGTATCAATGATGCGAAACGATCTGGCAGACCACAAATTTCTGATGAGAAAAAAATTGATATACTGGCAGAAGTAATAGTTAATCCTACTTCTTCAACAACTCACGTTGCATCTACCTGTGAAGTCAGTCGAAGTACAGAGGGTGTTGAGAAAAAAAAATTCATCCATACAAATTAAAAATGGTTCATCAACTATCAGACGACGACCCAGACCGAAGACTAGAATTTTGTGAAAATATGGAAACCAAAATTAACCAACAGCCAGACTATGTCAAAACAATTTGTTTTAGTGACGAAAGTACTTTCTATCTAAATGGAAATGTAAATACACAGAATGTGAGGTATTGAAGTAACGCGAATCCTCACCTGTTTCGTGAAACACATACCCAATTTACCCAGAAGGTGAATGTTTGGGCAGGTATTCTGGGAAACCACATCGTTGGGCCTCTTTTCTTAAATACTAATTTAACTGGTGAGGTTTATCTGGAGCTGTTGCAAAACGCAATAGAACCGTTAATCCTTGAAATTTTAGAAGATAATCCAGATGAATTCGGCAATTTGGAAATAACATTCCAACAGGATGGTGCTCCTCCACACTATTACGGTGCAGAAAGACGGTATTTGGATGAGGAGTATCGTGGTAGATGGATTGGATGACGAGGTTCAACGGAATGGCCAGCTCGATCACCGGACCTCCCACCTTTGGATTTTTTCCTATGGGGGTACCTTAAATCGAAGGTTAACGCCACTGAACCTGACAATATTGACGTTTTGAAACAACGTATTGTTGCAGAATGTGAGGCTGTTTCCGCAGACACATTTGCAAAAGTACGAGAAGAGTTTAAAAATAGGATATTTCACTGTCAGAAAGTAAATGGAGGTCACTTCGAGCAATTTCTTCAAGTAGATACTGATTCTTAAATCTGCAATTAATATCATACTGAATGGAATTTAAATTTTAATGAGCCATTAAAACTGCCATAAACACAAACAAAATTAGTATCATTGAATAGGTTTTTTCGATACCTTTTGAGAGAGATGTCGCTTGCCGTAGGGTTCCATTTGAAATTATTGGTCACAATGGCCTTGTGACATCATCTTTGACGATTTCGTCATCTATCATCACTAGTAGGGAAGTTTACAACCTTTAATATTCAGTTTCCAAATTTTTATGTATAATCGTTCCAGAAATAGGAGGGGGTAAGGGGACTTTTGAGAAGCACTATATATATATATATATATATATATATATATATATATATATATATATATATATATATATATATATATATATATATATATATATATATATACAAAATAATATATACCATAAAAAACCGACAATTTCCAACTACAGATTCCTCTCACAAAATAATATCTACCATAAAAATTTAATTAAAATCATCCATTAAATACAACAATGAAACCTTGTTGTTACGTCAAACATTGTTACAATTCTTCTTGTGAGATTGGAATCAAAATTCCCATATTTATTAATTCAACTGAAATTTACCTATAAGTTGACAAAACGAATATAAATTTTTGACTTTTGTAATCATATTGCATTTGTAGCTTCGAAAAAGACATAAAGTTTGTCGAAAGCTCGGTTCCTTATTGCTCTTTCATGTAGCACATTGACTGAAATTGCAAACTATTGTTACAATGAAAATCGAATAAACAATATTTGAGTAAAATATTGGTGTAATATTGGCTCGACCAACCCTAAACACATGTTTTCGGCAACACAATTACAGCTACATGATTGAAAGGTTTGGAATATCATCGAAAAAGAAACACTTCTTGATATTGTACCCTTTTACCTCATATCCAAAATAATAGCTTAGGAGAGCCAATACAGCAATGTCTCTAAGAAATCCAGAAGGACTCTCTACGGGAAATAATGAGGTGAGAGCACCACTGTTACTAGAAACTCTCTTTCTTGAGAGCAAATACGTTTCTCTTAGAAACACAAGAATAATGCAACAGCAATGACTCGCCACATATGCAATGGCAAAGGATTGATATGGATTATGAACACCTTCCAGCCATTCAAAACACCAGGGAACGATATAATCTCCAGAGGGAGCAAAATCACATCCTACCACACATAGTCCGTATAAGTCAGAGTAGCTTAGAACTGGAATACATACTAGAAATATGGAGGAGTGCCAGAGTGATCAGGAAAAAAATGTTGGAAAAAGTTGTGAATAATTATATCAGAACAAAGATTCACCCTGGATAAAAAAAAATTGAGAAAGCACGAAGAAGAAGAAACCAATGAAGCCAAAAGCACTAATTGTGTGCAGAAACCACACAAACTACCTTCTTCCTTGTTACGTGGCAACTAACTGGAGGTTGATTTGGATGCTCGTGGGTACGAATTTCATGATTATGATGAGTAGGTTATATGGCTGCTGAACCATCTTGCTTCGTGACCCCCATATCATTATTTGAAAGAAATCTGTACAAAGGAACCTATAGTTAACCATAGCTGATCATGGTTGACGTAAACGAAATTTTAGGAGTTTAAAGGATTCCAGAGGGCTTTGGAATATACCACACATACATACCATAAACTGAGCAACAGTTCGAATACTGGGTTGGCATATTCGTATAGGTGAAAGATATTATTTTTGAATATTATGACGACTCTCCTCTAGGGTTGAAAAATTAATTTCTTTGTCGATTTTTATGAGACGTTAAATGTGTTGAAATTTTAAAACCCAGCTTCAAAACTGAAGAAGTGGTTTTCCAACTCACAATATCCAAAAACGAACATCGAACTGAAGTATGCCAAAATGAAGACTACTCGAAAAATAAAATAGTTGTATCATAAAAATTAATGGTTTAAATTTTCGTATTATTACTTAATATTATTATCTGTGAAGCTATTACCTCACGATGCATAAAAACTTCCTAATATGGACCATTCATTCAATATTGCAAGGAACTATTGAAGCAGAAAATAATTTACGGTGACATCACGATTACCGGATAATACAAATCCACATTATTCATAATGTTCCAATATGCAATGTTGGTTCATGAATTATTTGGTTATTACTGCAATTTATCCATTCATTGAATTGGGTAATGGGTTTCAAAATTAGAGGAAATTCAGACGATATGGAGAAACATTGTTAAAGGTGTGGAAATGAAACTGTTTTCCATGTCAGTTTTGGGTAGATTGCATAAAAACCCAAACTCCAAGAAATGTTCTTGAAAATTAAATTATATATATATATATATAGTAATGTTTCGAAGTACGTTAGATATTTAAAGAGTTGAAATAAGAATGAAAAATTAAAAAAACCAATAAATAAAAAAAATTTCGTATTTAGTAATCTGTGCTATGTTATTTAGTTTTTCGAGGTTCCGTTTTTTCTAAAACCTCATATAATAGATAATAGACATGTTTTCAACATAACAAGCTATTGGCGTTGAAAAGGGAAACATTCAGTCGCAGATGATTCCACATCTGATTTTATGAACATCCTGTTTATATCTTCAACAAATCAAGCTATTGGCATAATTTAAAAAATTATAGAAACCAAATTTCACTAATATATTTTGAGCTCAAGCAGATAACAAAATGTTGAAAGTTCAAACATTCTGTATATGAAATTGGATCTCAAAACAATAGCCAATGAGATGCCAGGAGACATCTTGATGCAAAATAAGGAATTTTGAAAATATGAAAGCAGAAACGTTAAACGAATGAATTTTACATGTATTGTATATAGTTAATAAGGTAGTTAGAAATGTTTCGTAAATAAAAACTGTCAAAGAAGTGAAAATAATGAAAAGTGCAACAAAAGGTGCGTGGAAATCGAAAATTCTAGAAAGAAACCAAAATGTGTTGGTATCGAAGGGAGAGAAATCAACAAGCTAGGAAGATTGTGAAAGAAATAATTTTTGGAAGAACCAACAATAAAATTAAATCCTGAGAAATCATCAATTTATATTAGAAAAACATTTGTCAAGACAACATGGGAAATGATATAAAGAACAATAGCAGGTGAAAGATCCCAGATGCAAAGTTGATCTTACCTTTTTTTCATTGGAGATTTACCAATACGAGGCGAAGTCACAGTCGACAAAAGGAGCAGCAGTATTCAGGAACCGAAGAAGAACCGAAACACTGAACATTCTCGTCACAAGAAATGCCAGGTATTTTTTGTAACCATAAAAGTTACCACAGTGCAATTAAACACTAAACTTTCAAAGAATTCTGATAGAACTTTCACGAATTACCATATTGACCACATAACCTATAAAACTAGGTTAAATTTCACTTTATTATCCCATAATTTCACATTTGCTGTATATATTTGCTATGAAGCACCAATTAGGTTATTTATCGCAGACTAGGTAGTAGTAAGTTTTTCCTGAATGAAGGAAATTATTATTTTGATGAAATTCTGCATTAATGTCAATGCTTGAGCAACAATGAATTGCTATTTTCTGAAATTGACATCAAGAAACTACTAGAGGGTTTCACAGTAGAACCGACTTCTGAGATTCCATAGGCGTATCAATTGAGTTAGTTGAGGTGAAGAAAATAAGGTGAAAGGAGAAGGAAAAATGCATAGCCGGAGATATTAAATATTTATATGGGTATTTATTTATCAATACATATTAAATAAATCTTCAAAAAAGAAAGAAACTCAAAGATTTTGAAATAGCAAAAATAATGTGAAAGGAAGTAAAATAAAACAAAATATTAGTCGAAAAAAAATTCTTTATTTTTGTTATGATGTCTGATTGTGGAAAGTAATAAATAAATAATAAATATTAAAAAAAAACGCAATCAACGCATCAAAACAATTATATATATATATATATATATATATATATATATATATCGAGAATATCGAGGGGACTGTTGAAAACAAAATGGAAAAATCTGATGGACAAAAAGAGTGTTAACCGTAGACACGTGTTTCAAGCTCTTGGCCCCCAGCAGTACGGTGAAGAAGTGCGTTATTTAAATAAAAAAAAATATATCATATGGAAAAAAAGGTGTTTATATATATATGTATAGTGTCCGGTAGAATTTTGGCAACAAATGGGAAAAAAGTATATTTCAAATTTCTCAGAAAATTGTATTCATCATAAAAGTTTTTGCTTCTGCTCAAACTCAAAGTGTATCATCCAAATTTTATTTATCTCCATTCGTATGCGAGGGAGGTGGAATAATTTGAAAGTAGCTTTGAAGTAAAGTACCTGTATTTTTCAAAATACACCTAAAGTTTATTTAAATAAATGACTTACAATTCGAAGGATATTCTTAATCCAGAATAACAGCCTCCTATTCCTCCAAAAACAAGTTTTTACTGATTTTTTCCATTTTTTTATTTACCACCCGATGTATTATGAGAATTTATGATGCCATAGAACACTTATCATCCGAAATTATCTGAATGACCATATGAAGTTGAGTTTCGTCTTACTATCAACTAGAAAATTGCATTAATCGGACATGGTGCAGACAAAATCTCATTTATTGTTGCCATTGAGAAAAAAAATGATAGTTTTCATAATAACAAATGACATCTGCAGATCAAAATCAATTGATAGCAATCGAACTAATTTATTGGACTCACAGTCAAGGCACACAATAATTTTCGTTATCCTCCAAACAATAATAGATCCTATTTTCAAATTCTTGTCTCACAGCCGCGAAAGTTTTGCGCGCGAGATATTTTGGCATTCTCAAATAATACGATCCCCAAGTTCTTCAATGAAGGCTGGTTGAGTTTCATAAAATGCCGATTTTAGATGCCCTCATAGGAAAAAATCCAAGGGAGTCAAGTCTGGAGTTCTTGGAGGCAATACGATAGGTCATATTCTTCCAATACAACGTTTTTATAATGGTCATCCAACAATTTCATTACAAATTCCCTCGTAGCTTTTTGCAAATAAAATTTGGGATTCATTGCAAATTGTCTCACTCCTTCCACAGTAGCAGCTTCATCGAGTATTCGTCGCGTAGTCCTCTTTTTAACCGACGAAACCAAAAAGGAGGTTCTCTATTCGACCCGTATATTTTATGTTTTTCCATAATATTTTTTTATGTATGATCACGCATAACTGTTTACTGAGGCGTCCGATTCCGATAATTCTTTTTTCAGTGGATAGGGTGTACTTCGAATTTGGTCCCGTTTGAATTTAAAAGATGAAATCCACCCCTAAGGGTAGCGAAATGGAGGATATTGATCACTCACCCTCTGAATTCTGGTCCGTTAACCGATTCTATCAGGCATAACTTTGTACTGGGTTCTTCGATTTTGATGATTCTTTCTTTAGTAGATAGGGTATACCTTATATTTGGATTTCGAAAGGAATAAGCCACCTTTACGGGTATAAAAATAGGGGATAATTGATTTTTCTCTAGTGAACATTGGCACACACATACGTAGTTGACAATGACAGATCGCTACTGACACTATTCTTGTTCCGTCAAAATCAGTATATTTTATGAGAGGATGGAATGATATACAAAGTAATGAAATAAACCAACCAGAACAACGAAAATAATTTATATTACAACAAATAGTAAAAGTAGATAATCATATTATTCAACTGGTAATAGTTTGAAGTAAGGTGGGTAAGTAAGTATTTTGGAAGTAATCAAAAAACAAGTAGGTAGTAAATGGTAGATTTTAGCCAAAGAAAATCGAAAAATAAAAACTTTTTACCAAAAAATTGAACCGACGAAATACGGAACTGAAAGGTAAAAAATAACAACTTTTTAACAAAAAATTAAACCGACGAAAAAATCAACTGAAAAGCAAAATAAATAAACCTTCTTAGTCTAAATGATAATTGAGCTCCTAAACTAATGTAAGTAACTGATTTTGAGTCGGCGCCAAACAAACCTAGCAATTGAATTAGGTGAAGCGTAAAATGATGGCAGCGAGATGCACGGCTGCGTTTTGATGACTTCTTTCATAGATAATGATCTTCGATAATTGTTTGTTTGGCGCCGACTCAAAATCAGTTACTTACATTAGTTTAGGAGCTCAATTATCATTTAGACTAAGAAGGTTTATTTTATTTTCTGCTTTTCAGTTGATTTTTTCGTCTGTTAATTTTTTGTTAAAAAGTTTTTATTTTTTGCATTTTAGTTCCGTATTTTATCGGTTTAATTTTTTGTTAAAAAGTTTTTATGTTTTTACGAAGCCCGTTTTCCCAAATTTCGTCACCAATTTACGTACCCATGCGTGGCTAACATTTTCAACAAAGAACTCCAGCGGCAATACACTCGCGAAACTAACGAATGAATGATTCACTGTACGCGAAATTTGTTTTGTAACATATTCTTTTAAGTTTGTTAATTGGACTTTTTCACACTATACGTCATTCACGAAGCACCATTTGAAGCTGGAATTATCTTGAAAATGAAAAAAAAAACGCTGTTAGGATAACTGAAAGCTGCGGATATGAATGAATCGACCAGGGTAATAATAATAATAATAATAATGTTTATTCGCATAAAATAATGAAAAAACATATATAATTGAGAGTATTATGAATAAACATAGGAAAGCCACAGAAGTGTATAACAGTTTTGAGTGTTATACTCCTTGTGCGTGACTATGTTCGCCTATGATATATGAAGATGGATTTTGATGATTTGAAAATGACATAATATTTAATATGATACAACAAATGAATTATTTTGAAATATAACCCTTAATCAATATATTAGCGAAAACACTATGCTAAGTATTGTGTATAAATGAAATTTCTTATAAAATGTTAAAAAAATGGTAAAACAACTATGAATAAATGTAAAAGCCATAAGCTGTTCTCATGGCAAATAAACATGAATAGGTCACAGAAGTGTGCATATCAATTATCAGTTGATATACCACTTGTGCGTGACTCTCATGCCATTTGACGCACAAGTATACACATACATATACATCGGCACACATATACATATGAATGCATATATACATATATACACACATACATACACATACACACATATATACATATAACACATCCAAATTAGATAAGCAATAAGTTGCGAACATTGATGAATGTCAGAATCATATCTGATTTATAAATTTTCCAAAAAAAGATCTATTTGATTCAATTATCCATATTTTGGCTTTTTCCTTGAAGAAATTTTTGTTTGCAATATCTTTTATCTTGGTAGGATGTTATAAAGACGAGGTCCTAGGTAAGATGCGTTGCGCTGACCTATATATTTTTCGCAACGAGGCTGTAGTAAACAAAGGATACCATCGATTTCCCATTTGCGTACCATTAGTTACGAAGAGGCAACATACACAAAACGTTTCATTCGTATTGATATAGTAAGTGATGTCTTTATCAACTTCCAATCAGAACTAATGTATAGTGAAAGTAGAACGGTTTGCAAATGTTGAATTTTTAATACAAGTCAAGTCCTGTGATAATGCTGGTTCGAGTCTAATATGAGTATATCAGAACGTGATAATAAGTATATTTCCAGTTCAATTGAGCATCACCTACTTTGATAATCGATCATTAATCAAAATATCATCCCCTCCTTGTTTGTTGGCTGATATTTGTACATATCCGGATTTAGAAACGCAAGACATGAAACAGATATTACTTTGTTTTATTGAAACATTTGCACTTCCTTCATGATGGAAGTGAAAGTTCATTGTTATACCTCAGACAATACCCGAATACCTAATGATATCACTACTCTGAATTGCCGACTATTTAATTGTTGCAAAATATTTCACAAGATTTTTGGAAGAGTACATAATTTAATTGAATTAAATTTAATGAATTCAGGAAATAATAGGAAACCATCTCTTTGGGATTTTGAATAAAACTAATAATTAACGAAGGAAAAATATAAGCACTAACATAGAAAAAGTCAGATATATACAAAATTGAGCTGAAAAACTCACCAAGAGTGAAGTATGTTTTTCCAGGAGGAAGAGCCTCAGTCTCATTTGGAATATAGATAGATTGGGAGCATTCTGCACATCTATGTCAAGCGCATCGAAGATTTTGCAGCCCATAAAGCTTAGGTTTTTTGATAGAAGATTGTTCTGTGTTGTACTGCAATCAGTGAATCTCTAGTACGAGTTGGTCGACTGATATGGTCGACCCTGTTGTCGACAAATGAGCGTTTGCTTGCAAAAAAAAAATGAAGGCCTCATATATATACAGACTTGCTAAGGTTGGAATTTTTGAGACACGGAAAAACATGTCTGCAGGATTGCATATAGTTTAATTTTGTTATAGTGCGTACCTACAGCAAATTTTTGCAGAAAGAAAATTCTGCTTGTTAGAGGGTTATTCCCCAACATGATATATCATACTTGAAGTGCGAGATAACACTGGCATAATATAAACTTATTAACATATGTTTGCTACAGTAGTTGGACATAAATCCATGTGCGTAAAATTTTTTTTCAGAGTAGTACAAAGGTTATCATCATGGGAATCAGCGCAGTCTCTCTTCAACCCATACCCAGAAATTTTACAATGTTTGTTGAGACCATGTGTAATTCATTATTACTATTATAAATGAAAATATTGTCTTTATTGGATCTGATATTGAAATTCATAGGCAGAGTCTTCTCTGTGTTCAGTGTTAACAAGTTTTTTTTTATCAATGAATCATACCCAGGTTGAGTTCCTCAATTAGCTTGGTTAATCCAGAGCAACTATCACTTTTTATAAGCACATTTGTATCATTCGAAAATGAGATTACTTTGATATTACGGCAAAAGTTATTCAGATAGTTCAGCAGATCAGTAATATAGATTACAAACAATATCAGCGCTAAGAAAGATCCTTCGGCAATCCCATTGAAATGGTGTTTTTCCTACTTTTGGCATCTTGATAAATTGCTCTCTGTTTTTGAGAAATGATTCGAAAAGCTCTAATGGAAGACCACGTATACCATACCTGGACAATTTTAATAACAGTAAATCATGCTTTACGTAGTCAAGGGCTCGGCAGTAGTCAGCAAATAAACATCCTACTGTAGACTTCTTATCCAGACAATCAACAGTATGCTGAATAAAAAAGTTTATAGTGCAGTTTCGGAAAACCATGTGGACTCATAGAATATTTAACAGAAAACAACTACTTCCCCGGATCAAGTCATGCTATGCCTTGAACTACATCTCAATCAGTTCTCAGTGAAGACTGGAATATGAAATCAATTGCAATTTGAATAATAACGCAACTTTTCACTTTCTGATTATTTTTTTTTGAGTTAGAAATCTTCCAAAATATCTATCAGATATAGTTCAATGTCCAGCGTGCCTTTAGCCGGGAAAGTAGTTGTTTTCTGTGAGATATTCACAAAAAATAACTTAATTGGTTTTATACATATTTTTTTATGATTATGAAAGCGTAGGAGCTTTGTTTTATACGACTTGCAGAAAAATTAATTTAGGTTGAACCACGAACTGACTGAGTGACTGACTGACTGACTGACTGACTATTGATTATCAGAACGTATCTGCCGCGGACTATTTTTATTTTCATCAGAGATTATCACACCAGTGTCATTTGCAAAAACTACAACAAATCCTGAGGAATGAACAAGACAGAGCCAATAACCTTTCGGTACAGTCAAACTTATGGTTATAATATTAGAGCTTATAACGGAATTGATGTTGAAGTAAACTACGAACACTTCACTACGATTTTCACAGAAAATTGGCACAAAGTGGCCGGGTATAATAGTTTGATCCACAGACTAGTGAATGTTTCATGATGAATGATTTCAAAGTAACTTCCCAATGAGCTAGATACATGCTTGAAACTCCGAACAATACTCAAAACTGGATGACAATGCAATACTTACTAACTGTTTTGTCCGTCTGTTCCGGGTTTCAGATTGAAAAATTATGTATGTAAGAGACAGAGAAAAAGAGGAAAAGAAATGTTTGAAACAATAAAACAAAGAAATGAACTTTCACACACACCAAAAAGACTGAAAACACAAAATTTTTGTTGTGAATATTTTTCCAATATACCACGTTTTTAAAACATAAACGTATACTTAGTATAACCGAATTTCTACTAGCCCCATTATAACCTCATACAGGTTCTCAACCCCACAGAAATTTTACTGAAAATTTGTGAATTTTTCATAGCTATGAAAATCGTTGTAAGATTTGAACCGAAAAACGTGGAGCGCATGAAATAGATCATAGTGAGAAGTGTATAAGGAGTAGCTGTCGTTGAGAAAATTCACACAACACATGATATCATTTGCAGTGCAATAAAATTATTAGTGACTTAGGTGAACTATCTATGCATCAATTATCTATTGCATACGCCCCACGTCTTCACGAGCTTCTATTCAGTTTCACCTGCCGGTGTCTTTTTTTTTTTTTGAAGGGGTAAAAAATCTTCTAAAGACGCACTAGCCTGTTGTTCTATCGGCTGACCAGTGTCGGATACGGTCCCTAGGGAACCGCCTACCGACTAAAAAAATTTCCCCTTCAGTGATTTGCAGCATAGCGTATCAGAATCCGCTTTCGCATTACTTCAATACGTTGTGCTTGTCATTTAATTCTCTTCTGGAATTTGATCAAAGTCTTTGATTCAGTCTCTCGTCTCTCTCTTTGGCTTCTATTATGCCACGGATGGTTTCATACACGTTAATCCAGGACACGTCACTTTCAAGTAGGAATTCCATCATAGTTTCTGGGTTGAATATGCTCCCCGTACGACGTGAGAATTATCTGCGCTGGTCTCCCCATCTGATACAGGAGAACAGGGTTTGCCGTACGTCATCTTCTTCCGAGCAGTAGGTGCACCTGCTCGAGTCAGCTCTGTTGCGATCAAACAGATACTTCTTGAAGCATCCGTGACCCGATAGCGCCTGTGTGATGAAATAGTCTATTTCACCGTGTTCACCTGTCGGTGTCTGTCTGTGTGTCTGTCTGTCTGTAACAAATCTTGCAAGATAAATTTGACCCACTTCCAATCGTCCGATTGATTTGAAATTGCCAAGTGTACATAATTTCGGTGACAATGCATTATGAAATTCATTAGGAAAAAAAACAATATGGCGGCTCCAATATGGCGGACAATTTTTGTGCTTATGCTCCGATTCTATTCAAAATTGGTATCTAGGGGTTTTCGGGGTCGGAGATTATGATTATTTTGTCAAAATTCAACATGGCGGCTCCGCAATGGCGAACGAGTTTTGTGTTTATGGTCCGATTCTATACCAAATTGGGGTATCTAGGGGTTCTCGAGGTCGGAGATTATGATTTTTTTGTCAAAATACAAAATTGAATTAGATAGAAATTAATAAACTAGTTATTCAACATCATGAATACTGAAAAGTGAAAAATAAATCAAAAACAAGCCTTTATTAATTGTTAATAAAAACAGAACTAAAAAGTAAAAAATTTAAATTATAAAAAAAATTCAAAGACAAGCTTTCATGCAAATGCACTGAATATAAAAAAAAATCACTGATTCATCTAGGTTATTCTGTGACTAACAGATCCAAAAGCTTGCCGCGGATGCAAAATAGGTAATCTTGTGCGGCAAGATTTTGAATCTGTTAGAATAACCTAGATCAAACAATGAAATGAATAATTTTTCCTTTTTAGGGAATTCGTATGAAAGCTTGTCTTTAAAAATGTTTAATTTTTAATTTTTATTTGTTATGAAAAATTCACAATTATAAGTTTTCAGGACAATCTGTATGAGGTTAGGAATCTGTATGGGGTTATAAATCTTTATGTGGCTGGGAGATATTATTTTATACTTCTTGGTTCGTTTTATGAACGTGGTATATTAAGAAAAATATTTAGATAATTATGAAATGTTGTTTTCCATCTGCAACATTCATCTATGATATAATTTTTCTTTACAAATGATATTCGAGATATTTAATTCATCAAAATCGGACAGAAATTCATGGATACCTCATGATTTCTCTATTTTAATTTATCTAATTAACGGTCCATCACACATGGAAAGAAATGGTTTCATCTATCCCACCTTTTCCCGTGGTATGACCCACCCAAAAGTATAGAACAAATGGAAAATATCATTCTTTTTCAGATTGATTGTTTCTGTGCCAGTTTAAGTTCGATCGAGAGCTATGTGTTGCATTATCTTAGATTACCACTTTCACCCACTTATCTCAAATGAGCAAATAAAACAAACCGTCATAAAAAAACTCGTAGTTATAGTTACATGGATAAATTACCAGACTTACCAGAAGAACAAACTCGATTTATGACTGAAATGTTATGTTTTTATCATAAAATTAACATAACCACTTGAGCGTGACTCAAATTTGGATTGTTTGCTACTAACACAGTAGTATTGAGGCAAAATGCGAAAATACTCAACAAGTTTGTTTCATTCAATGGTGTACTTCCCGATCTATCCTATACCAAAACAGTCGGAATTGAAATCTACCAAATAACAGAACAGGCCATTACGTCACAGCTCCTGTGGTCTGAAAACTCTAATTATTGAGCTACATATATTGGAAATAACATTTCCCAATTTTCCCGAAAAAATCAAGTAGAAATGGATAAACTCCACTCCCCCACCCAAAGCTGAGGGTGGATGAATGAAAATTAGGACGTTTTGTAGAATTTAGCTATTTCCAAAGTCGTGTATATCTTTCTCAATATCATATCAAACATTTTCTGTACAACTATTATATCACGTCGTTAATCCACAAGTATATATCCGTTATTGGTACATAGGGAAGAGATGAATACTTATAAATAAAATATCAGATAAGATTATCTTAAAAATTTCAGTTCCGCCATGCCGTGTCACTTTCTCCCGTCGTAAGTCACTCACGATTCATTTACCTTTTAAGTATGCATATCAGAACATGCTTATTTATAGTCCAGGGACATTTGTTTCTAGAACGAGAACGATATTTCGTTATTCGTTTTGCGTTACTCTGAACGCACTAGGAGTACGACTTTGGTTTCGTGGATTGGCCTTCTGACTGACATCTGTTGGTGACCTATCAATGTGCACAAAATTTTGCGTCATTAAGTCTAAGCTTCACCCCAAAAATTATAGGTGTCACCTCTATAATTTTGTGCATTTCACATTTTCATACTTGCCGGTAATTATTAGCACTCTGAGAGATTTGGTACGAATTTGAGAAAGATCACAAGCCGTCCTTATGATTGAGGAAAAATGAAACAGCTGTAGGCGGATGGTGGCTTCCTTGGAATCGTAACAAATATCTCGTTCTTTCGTTCGTTCTTTCGTTATTTGTTGTGCGTTACTCTGAACGCACTAGGAGAACGACTTTTGGTGTCCTGGATTGGCCTCTACTGACATCTGATGGTTCATTGAATTCCACGTCATAAGGTCTAAGCTTCAACCCACAAATTATAAGTGTCACCTCTATAATTTTGTGCATTTCACATTTTCATACTTGCCGGTAGGTATTAGCACTCTGCGAGATTTGGTACGAATTTGAGACAGAAGACAAGCCGTCCTGATGATTGGAAAACCATGAAACGGCTGTAGGCGAATGGTGGCTTTCTTGGAATCGTGACAAATCTCTCGTTCTTTCGTTATTTGTTTTGCGTTACTCTGAACGCACTAGGAGTACGACTTTTGGTTTCTTGAATTGGCCTATACTGACATCTGTTGGTGACCCATTAATGTGCACGAAATTTCGTGTCATTAAATTCCACGTCATTAGGTCTACACTCCACCCCACAAATTATAGGTGTCACCTCTATAATTTTGTGCATTTCACATTTCCATACTTGCCGGTAGGTATTAGCACTCTGAGAGATTTGGTACGTTTTGAGAAAGACCACAAGCCGTCCTGATGATTGGGAAACCATGAAACAGCTGTAGGCGGATGGTGGCTTTGTTGGAATCGTAACAAATCCCTCGTTCTTTCGAAATACAATTCACTCTGGACTTAATTCATGTCGTTTTTGTGTCTGCCATTTTTTTATATCAGGTCATAAATAATAATGATATTATATAAGGGTACATGTTTTTTTCCATTTTTCTCATACGTGAATTCGATAAGCCGGGATTAAAATGTATTAGAACATCAGGAGATGGAATCAATTTCTCCAATTGGACTCTGTACAGAAATTTCACACCCTAGTGCATTGATCCGTAAGATAGTAAGATTTTCTTATAAAAAACAAATAGATAATGCATACCACTCTATAATTTCACAGAAATCACCAAATATTTCAGTTCCTAATATGTTCAATCCGGTACTCTACAGTTGGGTTCATGGACCTTTCAAAAGCTCAAGAAACCATATCAACATATCATCCGAATTCAGTGAATTCAAATCAAATTTCTGACACAAAATTATGGGTTCTAATTTTTTTCCCTTTTTGTTTATTAACCGTGGCTGGATTTCAGTTCAATAGCAATTTTTTCATTCGTTCATCGTTTTCTAAATCACAAATTAGTTGGAACAACGGTTGCTTTCGATTGTGACTCTTTGAATAACATCGCAAAAACAACAGATTATATAAATATATTTGCATATCAGTGGTAAGAGTATTAGGATTATCTATTTAATTATTCCAATAAATACACATTGTAGCGATGGATAATTTTGAAACTTCCCAGATGAATTATTGAAAAAACATCATTCAAAATTGCTTTCTAGAATCGCTTGGTAAGCAGTAAGATGCATATTATTATAATTCCACCCATTGAGTCCCTGAACATAATGCATATTTTCTCTTAAACCTATGTACATGGAATATTTTATTGCTGTTCTGGATTTTCCTTGGACCAAATATCTTCAGTATTTATACTTAATGTATTGAAAATCCTGGAACCATATGCGGCACCACCAGGATGTTTTGGCGACCACGATTTCCTCGGAAAACTTTCAGTATTCCTTTTCTTGATTCTTTTTTATTTTCCCAATAACTTGTATTACTGGACATGCTACCATGAAAACAACTGAATTTAGACATTGAAAAACTCAGCGAATTCGGTAAATTGTGATAAATTATAGAGAAGTATGGATTACCAGTTTTTGTTATCGAAAGTATTGAAAATCCAATACATCGGGAATTGAAGAAATCGATTATTTATTCTTATTTTTTTACCTCTGTAGATCTGATCTTGAGTGTACAGGAAAAAGCTTTGTGAAACCAAGAGAATGTCAGAAATGAATCAAATAGCAAAATCACTTCGGTTTGACAAATCTGACCTGCAGGTGGTGTAGATATTTCTTAGAATTTTTCTATGAGAAACGTAAATTACCGGCTTTCCTTTCCAAATGTATTACTCAAGATTCCACTTTGGTAAATGACAAAACAAAGCTGTCGAAAAATTATTCTACTACTTTTTATTATTGGCCAACAACCCCTTGATGATTTGAATAATGACATTGTAAGTTGCGAAATACATAACTTCAAAACGCCCAGTAGATTTCAGGAAGGCACTGAACATTCAATAAAGGGAACCTAATAACTGAGAAGTAGATATAATTTGAAAACATTTTAAAATAATTCATTCGGTTTCTAGAAGACTTTATCCTGATTTTACGCACCTTTCATAGGTCAGATTGGAGTTAGCGAAATTTTCCTCTTTGCCATTTTATCATTGAATCAAGCTCCTTAGGTTGGTATTGGGCTTCAGTTTGATGAAAACATTGTGGATGATTCCTCCTGTAGATAAAATTGTTTATATATATATATATATATATATATATATATATATATATATATGTATAGAGAATATAAGAAATCTATTACGAATCCAAGAGAGATCACCATACGTCTACAGCCTGTTTCATGGTTTCCCAATCATCAGGACGGCCTGTGGTCTCTTTCAAATTCGTATCAGATATCCCGTAGAGTTATTACCTATCGGTACGTACAAAAATGTGAAAAGCATATAATTATAGATAGCGACACCCATAATCTGTGCGGTGAAGCTTAGACCTAGTATCGTGGAATTTTTAAGACACGAAATTTCGTGCACATCAATAGGTCACCGACAGATGTCAGCATAGGCCAACCCACGATGATGTGCACGAAATTTCGTGTTTTCAAAATTCCACGATACTAGGTCTAAGCTTCACCGCACAGATTATAGGTTTCGCTATCTATAATTTGATGCTTTTCACACAATATATATATATATATATATATATATAAATTTAGATATAACGACTGAATTGGTATGAACAGTGGGGAATAACGGGGATCTTAAGTCAGCACAAGTGTTGAATTATGAAAAACTCTTCAATACGTTGAACCGAGCTTTCGTTTCGAATTCGAAGCTTCTTCAGGGTCCTAAAATATGTAATTTACATTATTGACAAAAAATATTTAAAATGAAGGAAGTACTTACAGTGGTTGATTGATGAACATTAACTTAAAAAAAAAGTAAAATATATGTAATCATTTGTCGGAATGGTGTTATAGCTTTGACGATTCAAGTTACATTGAAGGATTTGAAATTACTACCTATGATTAATCGTCAGAAAAATATAAAATATGTAGTAGGTGTGTAAATTTTTATATTATATTCTTTGAAAATTATCAGTTTTAATCTATTTGTAAAAGATAACTGTAGATTTTGCGAAGATTTTCGATGTCTGTTTGTTTGTTCATATTTTGATTGGATTTATTAATTTCAATCATTTCAAGAAATTATCTATTAGATAATTTTTTTTTCTGAATGTAAAACCTCTGGTTCCTCGAATTTTATATATATATATATATATATATATATTATATGGCTATAGATACAGTGTGTCCAATTGAGTCGGCACCATTCGTCAGTGCACTACAATAATTAATGCATGTATATCATAATAATTTATTTTCAAATGAAAAGTTAAACATTTATGACATTTATAAATTCTAAGTAACGTTTTGACGTTTGCTAGCAAAAATAAATTTTTTTTTCAGTACATCCTAGATCAGATGTCAACGTTTAGACAAATTGATACAACACAGAATTTGTCAGTGCATCCTAGATCAAATGTTGATCAGAAGACACAAATTATCAATGCTAATACAGAGGAGAGTTGGTAAAAATAACAAAATCTGGTTTTTTAATGAATAATATTGGATACCTGACCGTAGTTTGCAATTAGGATCAAGTTTTCTCGATAAAGATCGTCGATATTGTAAAAAATAAAGGTACTTTTACTCTCGAGCAAAATTTACATTCTTTGACCAACATCGTGTACAATAGCAAAAATTGTATATCTGATTTTTTCATTTTGGGTTATAGGCCTTGCAGAACTTTCTATCAGGAATAACTTTTTTTCATAAAACGAATAATAAAAAAGTTTTCCATATGGTACCGACTTAATTGGACACAATGTATATGCTCCATAAATGCAAGCTTCATAACCCATGTCAATTTATGTGTGAAAATAATGTTGTGCACAGTCCCACAGAAGAATTCATAACTTCAGATCCATCCAAAATGTTTTCTAGTTGATTCCTCAGGCTTCAGCGCATATTTCAAGATGCAGGTGAATTGAATGTTGGGGTTCCTACGATTTATAATGAAAAATTACAAATGGCAATAACTCGACTTTTTAAATGCAACAACTGATATTTCATTGCATCATTGCATGGCATTTTTCAACAGCGTATTGTCAGTATATGTTTTGTGGGGCCTACTTAGTGAATTTTGCAAAATTTGTTGTAAAATAAAAATTAAAACAAAAAAAGGAACCGAATACCTTGAAGTTTGACACATCCGTTTATGTTCAATAATTGTATACGTCCAATTGTTGATAATAGATTTCACTCGCGAATAATTAGTGAATATGGTCTCCTGTATTGGCGAAACTGACATATATCCATCATTAGCAAGCAGAATCTACCATCAAAAATATCCACAAGCAAGAACTTCACGGGTGTCTTTCAAAAGTTTGGAGATCGGTTTGAACTCACTGGTTGTGAGTCCTATACCAAAAAGGAAATTATTGATGATCGTATCACTGAAACAACTGAGTTGCAAATTTTATTGATAATACAGAAAAATCCTCACCTGAGCACCAAGGAACTACCAGCGGAAACATTCCACAAAGTAGTGTGAACAGAATAATATTGAAACATAAATTCCACCTCACCATCTAACCTAGATCAAGAAGTGTATGGTAATGATTTTGCAAATAGAGTTGCCTTTTGTATTCGAATAAATGGCATAATTGACGATGGTCATAGTACTTTAAAGTATAAACAAAATATACTCACTTCACTAAATGATTTTCACTAAACTGGGTTTGAAAAACCACGACACGTGTTTCGCTATACAATAGCTTCAAGTAGAGATAATACTAACTCATCAATCACGATGTATCATGTCAAATGGTCAAGGCAGGTATTAGAAGGTATATATTAATCTAATTAGGAATATTGAGGATATTAAGGTTTATCGGAGGGGAGAACAATTACCCAAAAATATGTACACCATAATTAAATAACTGAAAATGAACAATATTCAAAATAGATTTAGAAAAACGCACTAATGAAATTTATTTAGGATTATGAGAGTAACTGAAAATGTATTTAAATAATTAAAGAATACTGAAGCTATTTAAAGAGCTAGAGATGTATTGAAAATAATTGAAATTTACCGAGGATATTGAAAATACTGAAAACATACTTGGGTTTGAAATTTAACGAAAATAAATGGAACATAGTGAATATAATATTTGGGGTTAACGCAACAATGAAATATTGTAGGTATGTATGATTCCAACAATTTGCCAAAAATCAATTTATTTTTTGTTCAAATAATTATTATGAAATTGTGTGATACAAAAGCATTCATTATCGGGATTATAATGTCATGGATATATTTCAGTGATTTCTTATGAAGCAGCTGAACACATGGCAAACTCACAGATTTCAAATTTTCTCCGAATAAAATAGAAATATCTTGCAAATCTTTACAAAATATTACTCAAAATATTACTGAGTACTTATGAGTTTTTTCTCAGTTTTTTTTTTCCAAATTGATTTTTTTCATGGCAATAAATTTATTTTTATTCTTTCAACTCAGATTTTCTTCAAAACATGTACATAGCTATAAAATGTCATTCTGAACAACTTTTCTCATAAACATTTTTCGATATTTTTTCGTATAAGTGTGTTTTGAGACATATTTTTTTTTCAATTTCTCGACAAACACGAAAAGACGAACAGCGCTGTACAACGTCTTCTGGGGTTTCTTTTGATGCTGGGGCGATTGCAGGCGGTTGTATCGATATTCGTCAAAATTATTAATAAAAGAATTTCTCAGATGATGTGTACTTTGCCGGTAACTGTATAATACTTTAATCAAAATTCTGTTTTCTGAGGAAAACGTTTAGGAAAAATGGGTGGGTCAACAGATATGATATGCATTATTATCTAATCAAACATCCTGACTGGTTGAGCAACTAGACCAGGGCTAAAGCTTTCGAAAATGGTAAAAAGTGAAAAAAAATAATAGTAGGATGAAACCCATTGTAAGAGAAAGAGAATATTACAAAAATGAAAGGAAAAATAATTTACGGGCGATCTGAGGTCGGGAAGTGGAAGGGGGTGAGTTTTTAGGGGTAAAAAACGGTTAATCTCGATTTCCGGCAAAACTACGAGTCCCATGGAAAAAAGTTTGATAGAAAACTTGTAGGTAATGAAAAGATCTACAACTTTTGTATCCACACTTTTTCCACATAACCCAAAAATTTATGTAAAAAATTCAAATAACCAAGTTTTTGGTTTTTTATTTTTATCTTTCTCAAAAAAATATTTTTCACACGAAATTTGATGGAAACTCACCTTTTCATGTCCCAAACACACTGTAATTTTTTTTATTCAAAATATTTATTTTTTCACCTTATTTTGACTTAATATCGAAAAAGCACCCTAATTTTCAATCAAAAATTCTTCCGTCAAAATATCAACTTTTTTAAAAAGATCGGTGGGCTTTTTGTTCGTTGAAATCTCAATTTTCTGATGGTATGAAAAAAAATATACATTACTATGGTAAATGTTCTCAGAAAATGCAAAGAAACGTTAAGTTAATATTTAATAAGACATCTACAATATTTTGAGAAAGTTGTAGAATCTTTAAATTATATGCGTAGATGCCTATCTATTGCTATTTCAAGATAACTTATATACCTGAGTGACCTACGGAAAATTTTAGCCCATCAAAAGGTATTTCATAGAGAGGTGGGGAAGGGGGTAGGAGGGTCTGAGCCTTACTACCTGTTATTTCTGTGCATTTTCTGAGAACATTTACCATAGTGATGTGAATTTCTTTTATACCATCAGAAAGAAGAGATTTCAACGAACAAAAAGCTCACCGATTTTTTTCAAAAAGCTGATATTTTCACGGGAGAATTTTTGATTGAAAATTAGGGTGCTTTTTCGATATTAAGTCAAGATAAGGTGAAAAAATAAATATTTTGAATCAAAAAAATTACAGTGTGTTTGCGACATGAAAGGTAAGTTTTCACCGAATTTCATGAATAAAAAAGTTTTTTAGTAAAAGATACAAATAAAAAACCAAAAACTTGGTTATTTGAATGTTTTACATAAATTTTGAGGTTATGTGAAAAAACTGTGAATACAAAAGTTGTAGATCTTTTTATTGCCTACAACTTTGTCATCGAACTTTTTTTCCATAATCGAAATAAACCGTTTTTCACCCTTAAAACTCACTCCCCTCCACTTCCTGACCTCAGATCGCCCGTAAATTATTTTTCCTTTCATTTTTGTTATATTCTCTTCCTTTTCCAATGGGTTCCATCCTACTATTATTTTTTTTTTGTTTCAAAAATTATCGAGCCTGGTCTAAACAGTCCCCAACCAGTGAGCATTCCACTGAAAGCGATGGCCGCTTAATGGTTGAGAAGTAATTATTGGAAATTACATTATTGTACCGTACTTTTTCTGCAATGTTCTGAATGGTGGAAAGGATTCACATTTTTTTCGCGAACTCCTTTCCAGAAGTAGATTTGGAGACCAGATGTACCATATGGTTGCAACACGATGGTGCATGTTCTGCATAACCATAGGATAGTGCGAAAATTTTTAGATCAACTCTATCCTGATCGTTGGATAGACGGAGACCATTCCTTGGCCCGCGCGTTCTCTATACCCCACTCCTATAGATTTCTTTTTTTGGGGGTATGTGAAAGGTTTTCAGAGATCATCCAACAACTGCACATAATATGGAAAACAGGATAACGGATGCCTGGAGCAATGCGTGCTAGAGTTCGAAGCTTTTTACTAAAATTATCAGCTTGTGCGGAACATGTTGGTGACCTATTCGAGCACTAATAAGTGGCATTCTTCAAAATTGTTACAATGTTTCCTATTAATCATAATTTCCTGATCTTGTAAAGATTACTAGAATTGTTTCATTCGTGATGTACCCCTGTTTCCATGAAAAATATCATTCTATCGAAACATTCATTTCAGAATTGTATGGATTTGTCAAATTTTATGACAGCGGCCTACTCGATTATTTTTCTTTCAAAAAAATCATAATTCCTCATTTTGCAACAAATCTCGCAAACGTTACAAATAGACCCTAAAACCCTATATTGACAAAAGCTCTTGAAAAATGCCATGCAATGATGCAATGAAATATAGGGTTGCATTTGAAAAAGACATTGTCATTTGTAGTAGGCTATGAAATATCGACTGTCAGTTCACCATGCGCTAAAGTCTATGGAATCGACTGGAAAAAAGTTGGTCGTGTTATCCTGAATGGTTCTGAAATTATGAATTTTTCTATGGGTCTATGCACGACTTTCGACAGAGTTTGGCTTGAGGGACCACTGTCCAAACTCATTGACTTCCACCTGCCTCAGAGCCTGGTGAAGTGGATCAAGTATTTTCTCATGGGAAGGACATTTCAGATGAAGGTCGATAATTCTCTTTCGAATTCGAGAGAACATGAGGCCGGCGTTATTGTACGCCGTTTTCACATCCGATATTCCAAGGAGTGAGCACGTGAAGATCTCGTTATTTGCTGACGATACGGCTTCACTCTCTTCCTCAGCAAACCACTTGATGGGTGTTGTTTAGTTGCAGAATGCATTAGACGACCTCCAGCTGTGGTACCTGGAGTGGAAAATGAAGCTGAATCCTGATTAAACGCAGGCGAAAAGAGAAACAACCCGGAAAGAGGCGTGTCTGTCTCTGGAAGGGAGATAGAATGATCGGAGCAGGTCGAGTACCTGAAGACCACACGTCAAGATCGTTAAGAACAAAATTGCCAAGAAAATATGTACTTTGTACCGATTAAGAGAAAGAGCAAACTTTCTCTGAAGAACAAATTTCTGATTTATAAATTGATGTTCAGGCCTGTTATTATGTACGCCTCAGCTCCCTGGGAGGACTAGCATTCAGCTCCCTGCAGGACTAGCATTCGCGTCCTGGAACGGGCGCAAATGAAAGTCCTGCGGATGATAACTTGGTATGTTCGGAACAATCGGATCTTCGAAGACTTGAACCTGCCTTCCATCAGGAGTATTATCAGAGACCGTCATCGGAAGTTTTCGATTGCTCAATAACCCATGAGAACCCCCTCGTGAGAGAAGCCACTGATTATAACATAGACGATCCCTCGCGCTTCAAACGTCCCAGGCACTTCCTGGAGTGATGGGCTACTCACCAATACATACTGGGTAGTGAAAGCTGCATCCTCTATAGAAATTATCTTTTTTTTCAAATTCTGATCCAAAATTCTTATCTCGGCCATTTTTGAGAACTATCATTATGGCAAGGGCTGGAAACCGGTCTCTAGTCCTTGTTCAGTCAAAATTCTAAATTCGTGAATGGCTGTTGCCCACTTATTTCAGTCGAAAGAGTAAGGGTTACACTCGTTTTCAAGTAACAGTGATAGGAGATCATGAATTTATGCACGACACTATTTTTAACTAACGAAATCAGAAACGAGGAGGTTCTCTAGTCCACGCGTATATTTTTTTAATGTTTGACCACGCATAACTTTCCACAGAGTAGTCTGATTGCAATGATTTTTTTTGGATAGGATATACTTCGAAGTGGGTACCCATTTAAAATTGAAAAAAAAATCGCCCCTCTGAGGGTAGCAAAATGGAGGATATTGATCTTTCATCCTCTGAATTTTGGCCCGTTAACCGATTCTATCACGCATAACTTTGTACCGGGTTACCGATTCAGATGATTCTTTTTTATTGAATAGGGTATACTTCGGAGTTGGTCATATTCGAATTTCGAGAAGAATCATCCACCCCAAGAATAGAAAAATGGGGAATGATTGATTTTCCACGTGGGAACCGATTCTTCTGAAACTTGGCACACATATGTAGTTCTGATAACACTACAACATAACCTTAATTCTTAATTGTGTCGGTAGTAATTAGTAGATTTTTGCCGCAAAAAATTAACAAATAAACTTTTCAACAAAAAATGAAACCTCCGAAAAAATAAACTGAAAAGCAAAAAATAACCCTTCTTAGCCTTGATAACTAAGCTCCTTAACTAATGTGAGTAACTTATTTTGAGTCGGCGCCAATCATACAATCAACGAAGATAATTAAATTAATTTAATTTTTTTCATCAAAACGCCATTGTGCATCCCGCTGCCATCATTTTACGCTTTACCTAATTCAATTGCTAGTTTGTTTGTCGCCGACTCAAAATTAGTTACTTACATCAGTTTAGGAGTTTAGTTATCAAGACTAAAATGGGTTATTTTTTTATTTTCAGTTTTTTTTTCGTCGGTTTCATTTTTTGTTGAGAAGTTGTTATGACACATAAATTGACATTGTTATATCGACCATTTTAGTGGCAAATCCAACAATGTAACAGAAATGGGGGTTGCCATTCAAAAAAAACTGAACTCATTTGTGTATCTTATTTTGGGACATCTTGTTTATGAATAGAAATATTTTTAGAATGTGCCTAATTGTCGGACCTTCCGTTTAAAAAATCAAGTCCATAGCTTGGATAGAAAAAAGTTATAGTGCTTCCAGGCATCCCTGGGTCACCCTGTATATACCTTACACCAAAGTTGAAAATTGAAAATGGGAAAATATAGAGAATATTCGAATATTTGTTGAAAATGTCGTGGATGAATAAATGAATGAAACACCATAATTACATAAGGTGTAACTGAGATACTTTCAGGAGATTCATCTCAAATGTCCAATGTGAATGTCATAATAAATCTCACGAATTCAGTGTTTCTCAATCTCCATCGAAATATTCATTTCAATATGGTTGTATAATATCAATGGAGTTCGATCGAAAACATTAGAAATTACTGCGTGAATCTCCGAATAAAATTCCTTTGTTATAGTAATAGACCATAATTATTGTTATTTCGTTTCATAAAATAATAGAAAATTAATATTGGGCAATATTGCGTTCAAAAGAACCAGCGCATGAAATGCTAATATTTATGTGCCAATGTAGTTGTCTAATTACCTTTTTGTTTGCGAAAACAAATGGAAAACAATTGGAGGTAGAGACCTTGTGTGTTGCGTCAGAATGAATCTGTACATGAGTTGCTGAAAAAATCACTCAAAAGTGAAACTAAACTCTAATTGAAAATAAATCATTGTGATGACATTTAAAATATATTTCAATTAACACTGGGGCTTTCCGTCTATTGACTGCTCATATCGAAATAAATCTTCTCAGACCAACCATGAATAAACATTTATTATTTCCAGCATGATGGTTTTTTCTTTGTAGCAATTGTGGGTATGCATTTGAAACTGGTCAATTCGTTTTGGATGAATATCAAAACCAAATATTCATCATGAAGTGTTTGTACATTTTTATTTTCGAAACGTTTTCTGGTCTGATGATCATATACATGCCCTGCTTTCAGATAACGATGATTATTCTCATTTCATAGAACATATTCCTCTTAACTTCATTTTGGGAAGTTAAAATTGTTTTCGTGTTAGAATATCTTACATACTTTCAGAGTTGAATCTCATATTGATATAAATGATATTTCGTACCTAAAGATATTGTTTGACCGTCAGAAGGATTCATCCGATCTTTTTTAATTTATGCTTTCACTTTCTCTCAATATCTAGTTCTATAGTAGGATATCTGTTACTTTACTCATGCCACAATTATCTATTTGTTTTGTGAAATCGATGTGAATTCACTTAATTAATTTTATTTGACTCCACATATTCTGCTCCAGTTTAACAGTTTAACAATCAGTTGGTTGCCAATTGTAGTTGAGTTTCAGCTGAGTTGTGGTTAGCTTCAATACACTCACTTGTGAAACACCTGCTTAGAAGTGAGGGATTTATTCGGTTCTTTTCGAATAAAAGCGCCATATTTTATAGATATAATTTTTTACAACTTTTACATCATACCAAACGTTTTGAAAACAGCAAAGCGCTCTGCTTATTTCCTCATTTTTGAATTATGGTTTCCTATGTCAATAAAACCATGTACTTAATTGATAATGGAATAAAATGATTTTCTCCGAAATTAAACCGATACAGTATAATTAATTTTGATACAGCACTTCTATGATTTTTGTCAAGGAATATATATTTGTATATTGTGCACATTTATAAAAAATCCCGAAATATGTCAATTTCAGATTTTGAAATGTTATCCTGCAATGACAAAATTTCAACTACTTTCAACCCCCTTCGAGTGACAGTTACAACCCCCAAACTTTTAAACGGGAAGAAGGATCATGTGATACATCATTTAAAGGTCTCTTTATTCTCTATTAAAAATATTTTTTTTAGAATTCTTTGCAGAAATAAAAAAAAATCATCTGAATGACGTAATTCGCTTCAACACGCTGAAAACTGATACTAATACCGTTTCTTGTTAATGAGAAAGTAATAAATAGTATATTCTACCACTATTTTAATCATGTCGTTAGAAATATGTTATCTTTTCATAACAGTTTCTATCATACACTTTCATGCCGTCATTGAAAATACAAATATTAAAAAATATTATAAAAATCGAACATTACTCTCTAATTGATTTCATTAAAAAAAACAATTTTAGGAATTGATCCCACAACCTCCAGCGTGAAAAATCCGGGACAACCCTGAATTAACACTTCTATCCAATCTCTGTCTTATTTATGGATTGAAATTAACTCCTACAATATCAGATTAGGTGGTATCAAATTTAGAATATCATTGTTAGCATCATCACTCATTTAGGTATTGTCCTGATCATTTCATGTTTTGAAATTAATTTCATGAAAACTACCAAATGTCAAAAAATTATTATGAGACAGATATTAATAGATTTGATTCGATCTCATATTATTTATCATCATGAAATTCGTTATTATAATGACAGTCTAGTAGTCCATTGAAAAAAAAAGTTGTTTTGTTTCATTTGTTGTGGGATTATAACCGCATGGTAGTAGTTGTCAGTGTTATACTTGTCGTTTGAATTTCATCAACTGCAATTCAGAAACATGGTTTGTTCAACAGAAATGCACAAAATAACAGTTCTGCAGATGGTTGGTTATGGAGACAACACTCGAACACAGGTTGCTCGCCTATTTCACGAAAAATTTCTGGATTTGCCGCCTATATACCAAGGAACAATAAGTTAAAATAGAAAAGGAATTTCGCGAGCTTGGACATGTGAGGCAGATGAAAAATCTCCTTCCAAAGCAATAAATATTGATACCAAATTGGATGTACTGCTTGAGTTTGAGGAAAACCCACATGGACTTCTTCTTATTGGGATATGTGAAAAGTATGGTATACAAAACTAAACCATTAGATTTAGTTGACTTAAGAAGAAGAATAACGCTTGCGATTAGGTCGGTCACACCAAAGATGTTCCATAACGTTAGAAGACAGTTTTATTTAAGATTAGGATTTTGCCAAAACGTTCGAGGCGAGCATTTTGAACACTTCCTACGTTGACATTCATGTTATTTTTTGTTTTTCACATCATCAGGAACTGAACTGATGAATTCATTTTTCCTGTTAATTTTTTGATCAAATTCGAAAAAAATTACATTTTGGAATAGAGAATGAAAGGACCTTCCAAATGATGTATCACATACTCATACATTTAAGAATTTGGGAGTTGTAACTGTCACTCGAAGGGGGTTGAAAGTAAGGATGAAATTTTGTCATTACAGGATGTCATTTCAAAATCTGAAATTGACGTATTTCGGGTTCTTTATGAATATGCACAACATTGTACAAAAAAAATATTCGCAATTCCCAAACGTTTTCGGTCAAACAACCATCTTCAGGGGAAATTTTGTCAGAATTTTTACGAGAAAAACGCGAATCATTCACATTTTCTTTTTCACAAAATGAATTCTCTACAGTTATTTTTGAAAATCTACAAAATTCCCCCTGAAGAAGGTCCTTTGGCCGAAAACGTTTGGAAATTGCAAATAAAAATATTTTTTTGTGCACTATAGCCTGGAGGCCGATTCGCTAACGACAATAAATATAATTTTTGTTCTACAAATCTATATTTATTGACAAAAAAAATTGTTTTTTTATAATTGTTTCAAATTAAAAAAAAAAAGCTATGATGCATCTGATAATTCGGTAATTTTCCTGGTCTGCTTCGGATTTCAGATAAATACTCGATTTAAAGAAAGTGTATTCAAGTTCGTATAGCATAACAATATTTGGGGTTGTTCTGTTGATTTTTCTTCAGGGTTGAGGTCTAATCTGGCGATTTCCTGAACTAGATATGTATTTGAAGTGAAACTTCTTCGAGCGCGATGAGAGTAAGATGTCAAGGTCGAATTTGAATGCAACGTTTCTATGTAAGGTTTCCAAATATATTATATGAAACGCTACTGGCGCAAAAAGGAAGGAAAATAGGTACTTAGCCAGGGAGAGAAAAAGAGAGAAATATGCTCTAGATAGAAAGCTTTATTTGACTATGTTACTCATACATAATATGGTTTATACCAAGTCAGAGTCTCAATTGTATGTAAAATACAACAACAGGGAGATTGAACAACTGGATATAGTATAATAGTAGTCACAGGGGAAGATGACAAGAAACAAAAAACAACAACAATAACAAGTAAATATACACATGACGGATATAAAGATCATAGTATTGGTGTTCGATTATTCATCAACAGAGTAAAAGCAATGTCCAAGAAAGATTTTTTTCGCATTATTTTTGAAACATACTTCATTTATAGATCCAATATGAGGAGGAAGTTTATTGTACAGTTTAAAATTCAACGAGTTCTCTTCTGATTTGACCAACCTGTATCGAGGCCCATTTGCACTAGCAGACGGTCTATTGATGATGAAGGCTGGAAACTTCAAGAGTGTTCTGAATTCTGGAATGAGTTTCAGTCAGATGTT
The DNA here is from genome assembly GCA_018342105.1 of Gonioctena quinquepunctata. Classification (NCBI taxonomy): domain Eukaryota; kingdom Metazoa; phylum Arthropoda; class Insecta; order Coleoptera; family Chrysomelidae; genus Gonioctena; species Gonioctena quinquepunctata. The sequence goes on from JAFIRS010001996.1 coordinate 127,211, forward strand.
GAATTATGCAAATACAGGAAAGTGGTAAAATACTTAGTGTTTTGAATATTGTTTAGAATGTTCTCTAAACAAAGCCTCCCCAATATTCTTATTGCTCGTTTCTGAAGCCTGAAAATCTGGATAGAGTTAACTGAATTCCTCCATAAACCGTTCCATAGCTGTCAAGGAGTAAAATAGGTCAAAATATATATTTCTCAATATACTTGGATTGAGGCATTGTTTAAGTTGCCTGAGCAAAAAACGCATTCTGGAAGGTTTGGTACTGAGCATTTCCGCGTGGTGTGTCCAATCCAGACAGTCATCCATAACAATACTACTGTGATTTGGTTGTTACTAGAAATAATCAAATTTCATGTTTTTCCTCTATTGAGGTGCAGATTGTTTGTCTGCTTCGGATATTGGAGTCTCTGCTTGGTCATGAAGAACTGAAATGTTCCTATTTGAGCTAATAAAAGATGTATCATCTGCAAAAATACAATTCTACATTTTGACAACACATTGTAACACAGATCGTTTATGTGTATGATGAAAAGCAGCGGCCCTAGAACAGATCCTTGAGGGACTCCGTGTAGAATGGATTTGAGCTCAAGTTTGGAGTTATTATTCAAATGTTCATATTGCTGCCTTCAGGTAGGATTCAAATAATTTCAATAGCGTACTTCTTATGCCGATGAGAGTTTATGGAAGACACATCGAAGGGCTTAGAGAGATCACACATGATCCCCGACTACGTTTTCCGCGATCTCAAGGAGGGCCTTAGTTGTGTATCTTTCACTGCGAAATCCAAATTGGGCAGAGTGTAAGAGTTCAACTTCTCAAAATATCCCAGTAACCTAATTTTAGTGAAACCTCGATAATTTTAGATAAAATTACAATAACGGATATTGGTCGATAGTTGTCAACCTCTTCACAATCCCCTTTCTTACGCAGAGGTATACCTTTTGCAATTTTTAAGGCTTTTGGAAAATAACCGTGAATGAAACACTAAACTATCCACCGTTACTTTCAGAAGAGTATCATTCAAACCATATACTGTCAGTTGTTGAAGATTTCTTCAATTCAAGTATATTTTACGTATCTCGTGTGAGTTGGTCCCGTACATTAAAAAGTTATTACTGATGGGAGGTAAAAATTCAAGATGTCTGAGCTCCCAGTTGCGAGAAGTGTACTGAAAAAACTGTTGAAATTATTTGATGATACTGAAAGACTAATTTTTGGAGCAGATTTATTATTACATTCAAAATTCAATAATTTCCAGCTTGCTTTATTCATATTACTGGAATTCAACAGAAAATAATCATATGTCATCTTTTTAGTTGTTACAAATGTTTTATTATAATCTTTTTTTAGTTCTTTATGGAGTGACCACTTCACAGGTTCCTTGTCAATATCACAAACATTTTGCAGAGATGATGAAATATTATTTTTATTGATTAGGTCTTCACTGAACCACTTTACAGGTGGGCATTTTTTTAAAGGATTGTCATTAAGGGAAAACAATCTAGAACTGTATTTTCATATGTATCGACTACCATGTGCTTGCTTTCAAAAATCCAGTATTGCTACCTATGGATGATCTAAATTTCTACAATCCAGAATTATTTCAGTTACTGGAGTGGAAATGTCTACCTCACATTCATTCAATACTAAGTATTATTGACCCCTATGCTCAGCTATGTAAGAATCTTATACACGCCGATCTTTCTCATCGATGTTTGTGATGGCATTATCTATGCAAAGGGCCGTATGTTGGGTGTCTCAGTATCATCCAAAATTGTCGGTACCAAACCGAAAGAATTGCATTGGACAAAAGTAGCGTCAGATTTACTCATTGAATTTAAAAATTATTGTTCAAGTCCCCGACAAGTACGATTTTGGAGTTATCTCGTGACAAATTAGTCAAAACATGTTCTAGATTAGCAAAATATATATGTAAATCACTAGAAGACCTGTAGGTAACGGCAATGATTGTCTTCTGTTTTGGAATTTAATTGTACAAAATTCAGAGTGTATATCTTCACAGAAATTTGAAACTTCAATTTCTTTGAAACAATATTTCACAAAAATACATACACCACCCCTATCGCGAAACTTTCTACAAAAAAAAGTTACAAGTGAGAAGTTATTAATATTGATAGACTCTAAATTATATTATGACAGCCAGTGTTCGGAAATACAAAGAATTGAACTCAGAACGAAATATTGTTTATCTTACTTGCTATACCTCGCACATTCAAGTGGAACGAATTGAACGTCTCATTCCTAAAGATATCTCTAAAGGAATTTTTATTTTTAACACTATTGTTTTTCTTCACAAGTTCGACCTGTTGTTTGGCCTGTTTGGCCTTCGGTATGAAAAATGTCAAACGCATGCATCTTCTGGCCACACTGAAGGATCCATAGTTCTTTCTTAGTTCTTCTCATAAATTCGTACTTTATAGGATGCATACAAATAAAGGTACCTGGAGACGAGAGCTTGACAGGATACCTCACGAAAATTTGTGATGGTTTCGACTTCTGTGTCGACTTGTTTGGGAACAATTCTCAGAATACTCGAAGATGCAGTATTTTTCCCAACCACAATTTTCTTACTGGCAGGATTTAGATTTTGTTTATTCATCGTTCAGTTTTTCTTATTCAGTACCAAAGTTCAGTCCTCATTTAGCGAAGACGAAGGTTTCATTTCCTTAAAGCAATGTGCTCCATCCTGTACATGTATATATTTATCCATGGTCACTTTCGTTTGTGGTTTCATCAAAATGGGTGATACAGTTTTTTCATTAATTTGGGAAATCCCTCTGTTTTTATCAGATTTATAATTTGTCTGTTGTTTTTGAGGAAAGTTCGGTTATCAAGAGATCTTACCGTTGTTAGTTATGAGTTAAAATATTACTTTACTTTTTAATAATTCGTTATCTATATTTTTGGACTTTTTCATACGGTAATGTTTCAATTACATTCGCTACGGTTTCATTTGTACTACTTTTTTCCCTATGATTCAACAACTCAAAGAATTGTAAAAATGGTAGGACGAGGTAAGTACCACATTCATGGTGCCCATCAGCAATTAGCAACATCAGATATCTTCCAAAAAGTTGAAAAATTGAATTCATTTTGTTGCATTTGTTTTCTCACTCAACCGGTTCAAACTTTTAGAATTTTACGTAGAATCCAAAAAAACAAATACATTTAGGTTGTCTCGTTTATAAATTAACTACTGAGTCGCAGCGCTTTTTTGAAACCCCCTGTACAAATAAAACTAGAGCCATTAATGAAACTCTGCAACTTTTGTATTTATCATTTTTTCTAGTACCTATGTAAAATAAAGAAATTACGGGGGGTGGGGCGAATTTCAGATGCCAACAATAATTAAACGAGAGGGATATTTCTTGAGCTGAAACATATGAATAGAGATGAAAAATCGATGATTAAAAAACTAATCTGAATTTGCTCAGTCTAATTCTTACCTTCTGAAAATTTATCAAATAAAACATGTATTCTTCTGTAATCAGAATGTTTCTTCTTTAATAAATCATGTAAATGATATAATTAATTTGGGACTTCCGCAATAGGTAGTATTACTATATATATGAAACCTACCCAAAGATAGTGCAACAAGCTTATAACTGATTTCAGAAGGTCGATAACTTCAAAGGGTGATCACTAAGAAAGGAAATTCCAAAACCTCCGTAACAGATTTCATAATTGTTCTAAAAGTTAAGATCGATTTGTTGAACTGAAGCAATTGTAATTAGCTCAGTGAGTAATTTCTTCATGTAAATTGCATAATATAATCAACGTTCTCTCATTGCATACCACGGTAATAACAAACAAGATATATCTTCTTCATCAGAATGTCGGCCACATGGTGAGACTGTTTGATGGAAAATGTGCTATACCCAATTTATTATTGTGGTTATATTTCAAATATGAAAACCTAGTACTTCACATTGTTTCCTGTTAATCATTCTTTCATGTTCTTGTAAATAATTACAAAAATTGGTTCTTTTGTGATGTACTCCTGTTTCTATTACAATACCATTTTGTTGAATCTTATTGTTTTCAGAATTGTATTCTGATAGATTTAATGACAGCGGCCTACTCGATTCTTTTTTTTTTCAAAAAAATCATCAAAATTTCTTATTCTACAACAAATTCGGCAAATTCAACAAAGTAGACCCCACAAACCCTATTTCAACAAAAAGCTCTGAAAAGTATAGGGTGTTTCATTTGGAAAAGTCGAGTATTGCCATTTGTAAGTTGTTATTTTAAGAAAATCGTAGTAGGTGATGAAACATTTCAAAAGATGCGCTACTGCCTAAGGAATCGACTGGAAAAAAGTTGGTTGAGTTATCGTGAATATTCTGATGTTATGAATTTTTCTGTGAGTCTTTGTATGACGCTATTTTGGCACATGTCAGAGAAAACCATATATAAAGCATAGAATTCAACAACATAAATATGATTGTTGTGAGGAAAATAAAAATTAAAAACAGCACCATTTTGAGTCCGAATGCAATTTTGATTTTGATGTAACAATTTTAGAAAGAGAGAAACCATTCAAAAAGATTATTTTGAGGGAAATTTGAACAATAAATGTGTTAATCTCAAAAGTGATACCCAAAATCTGACAAAAATCACAAGAGAGATCACAATAATATAATAGTGAAGAATGTCGGGATATTTGATGTTTGTATACATATATATATATATATATATTCATATATATATATATATTTATATATATATATTTATATATATATATTATATATATATATATATATATATATAGATATAATTTTTTTAACATTTGATTGGAATAACTTGATTTTTGAAGTTATGGTGATAGATATGATTTGTTTCCATTCATTTGTTCTACCAACATATCATTTTTAGCTTTGAAAAAGAAAAAAACAATTCCGAAACGTCAGCTGCATTAAATTCATTTTGTTCCATTTGTTACGGTTTTCTCACTGAACTGGTGCAAAAGTAGTAAAAAAAATAAGTGCTCATAATTCCAAAACTACGACTTTTGTGATATAACACTATACATCAAACTTTTAGAATTTTACGCAGAATCTAATAATACAAATATATATATATATATATATATATATATATAAATATATATATATATATATATATATAAAGGATGTCACGTTTAATGAAATAAACTACTGAGTCGCAGCTCTTTTTTGTAACAGCCTGTATAAATAAAACTCAAGCCATTAATGAAACTCTGCAACTTTTGTATTTAACATTTTTTTGTAGTAAGTAGAATAAAGAAATTGTGATACACAATAATGAAACGAAAAGGATATATCTTGAGATGAAACATATGAATAGAGATAAAAAGAAGATGAATAAAAAACTGATCTGAATTTGCTCAGTCAAATTTATACCTTCTGAAAGTTGATCAAATAAAACATGAATCCTCCTGTAATCAGAATGCATCCTCCTGTAATCAGAATGATACAATGAATTTGGGACTTCCGCAATAGGTAGTATCACTATCTGCAGGCTCTAATCTACCCTCTTGCACATCGGTGAATGGGGAGTGTAGAATGCCATTTCATAGCAAATTACTTTTATGCTATTTTTTGACTTGCTACAAACATTTTATTATGTAACGTGGTGAAATGAACTATCTATCTATCTATCTATCTATCTATCTATCTACCCTGGTTGAAAATCTGGAAAAAAATTGAAAAGACGTTTTGTTCCTTGTCAAATTCGACAAAATTGTAGGAAGTCCTGCTCGCCTTACCTCAGCTGTCCTGGTCAGAGTCTGAAAGTGAACCAATTGCTGGATGCAATAAACATTTAAATAATGTGGAATAATGAATTGATTGTGTGGTAGAAGAATATGAAATTATTCATTTCTGGCTATTGGCGATAGATATTCAATTTCAAAGTGATGAAAACAAACGAATCTCGTTGAATCCAAACTGGTAGATGAAGTCAGAACTAGTAGATGTCAACGCAGCTTTGGCACTTATCAAATTACAATTATCAAAAAAACTGTTTTATCAACACAAAAGGCAGTATTGTTTGCTATTTTGAAATTATTTACGGTCATCATTATGAACTTGTCTTCTTCTCCTTCAATAATTTTATAATCCTCAAAAAATCTGTGGAAGGTATTTCAAGAAACTCACACTACAATGATAGGATCAGGCTGTACTGTACGTAAGACTCAAAAAAATTTAAGAAAGTGACATTCAAAAATGTACTCTTGACGCCTCTGATGGACATATGCATCGTTACTTCACGCAGTTCAAACTTTTACTGCTAGGTGCTTCGAACAGTCAACTATAATTTCATCTGTCTTCGTTTATATGTTGTACAAATATGGTAATTATCATGGTATTTTCAATTGTTACTGAAACATCACATTGAATGTATGGTTGACATTATGTTAGGGTTGTAAGGAATAGTATTTTCTTTCAATATTCCTGAAACAACCACAATTTGCGCTAGTGTTTGGGAAAAGTTATTGAAGAAAAAGTCAAATAGAATTCGAATTGAGGAGCACCTTTAAATTTGAAATTTTCGACAACATTTTGGGATTTGATAAACTATTTCCACAAAATGTGAGGAACTGCACTAATGCAAATACAAATTTGAATACAAGCATGTGGTCCCCTATTATTTATTCCACTGTTAATAGTACTCAAGAAAATGCTGATATGTTCAAATGCACGATACGTTCGGTCGTAGACACAGGCGCATGCGAGAATCATGGAAACACCAACTGGCAACAGTGTTCACATGATATGAATGACGAAAGACCAGTTTACAATTATGTCCGGAATTATTTTGGAAACAATAAACATTACTATGTCAACAATATAAACGAAGACAGATTAAATTATAGTGAAGTTCAAGCAATTGTAAATGTCTACGTCCATCAGATAGTAGTACGTTTTGAATGTCATAATTTGAGTCCTTGCGATCTATCATTGTGAGTTTCTTGAAAACTTGGGGATTTTAATTATTATGCTTTGGGAGTAAAATGAGTTGATTTTCATATGGTCCATCGATCATTTTCATCAGTTTCCATTGGCAGCACTGCGAATAGGAGACAGCTACTATTGAAGAAGGAGAAGACTAGTTCATGGTGATGACCGTAAATAATTTTTGTGTTAATAAAACAGTTTTTTGATGCGATTTGATGAGTGTGCCAAAGCTGCGCTGATATCTACTAGTTCTGACTCTATCTATCGGTTTGTTTTCATCACTTTGAAATTGAATATCTATTGCAAACATCCTGAAATGCATTTTTTTTATTCTTCTATCCACACAATCAATTAATTACTCCACTATTCAAATCTTCAATGCATCCGGCAATTGCGTTCATTTACAACTCTGATCAAGAAAGCTGAGGTTAGGCAAACGGTGCTCCCCAAAATGTCGACATGTTTAAAAAACAAACGGATTTTCAATAACTGTAATTCGCTATAAAATGGCATCATACACTCGCCATTCAAGGATGTGCAAGAGGGTAGATTAAACCCTGTATATGGAACCTACCTAAAGATAAAGCAACAAGCTCATAGCTGATTTGAAAAGGCCGATAACTCGATGGATGATCACTGTGAAAGGAAATTCCACAACATCCGTAATATATTTCATAATTGTTCTAAAAGTTGAGATCGATTTGTTAAACTGAAGCAATTGTATTTAGCTCAGTGAGTAATTTCTTCATGTAGATTGCAAAATATAATCAACGTTCTCTCCCTACATACCACGGTAATAACAAACAAGATATATCTTCTTCATCAGGATGTCGGCCACATGGTGAGACTGTTTGATGGTGAATATGCTATTAGCAATTTGTAAACTGTATTGTGGTTATATTTCAAACACCAAAATCCGTTACTTTCGAAAATAACTACAGGATAATTACAAACTTTGCATCACTCGAAACAACATGGAAAATCGAAATATGGAAATAAATGGATAATTTTTTGTGTTATATATCAAATAAAACTAATTTTATCTTCTATGTATATATGTACAGTGTCTCCCAGCTAAAACTTGTCACCCCCTTATATACGAAATTGTAGAAAATCGCTCAGACTCGTCGATTTTTATTTCGAGGGAGAACTCTTCCACCAAATACGTCATGATTGTGCTATCAACCCTATACTTGCTATACTTGCGATACATCATTTTGAAGTGTATTCAATCGCATATACATAGGTGTAATGCAATTTAGAATCGATCAAGTGTCAAGAAAAATAAGTGTTAATCTAGATACGTTGTTTTATTCATTACCTGAAGCTTTATCGTAAGTAATTGCACAAGTGCATCAAAATTACCGATAATTTTGCATGACAGCTTGTTGTCAAAAAACTGCATGAGTTCATTTTCATTTTTCGAGAAAGTTCTGACACGGAAGGTGAAATTATCGGGTTATTTTGATCAAGAGTGTAATCGGGGAATATTTCCGATGAACTGTCAACTTGTCAAACTGACGTTATAATCATAAATTCCCGTAACTGGAAAAAATATGAGACGCAGAAATACGTTTGTTTTAATATTTTTCATTTATATATTATGGAAGTATACGTAAAAACATAATGAAACTATTTATCCAAGGTTGAACTAAATCAAAAGTCGCAGGAACTGCAGTGAAATTCACAATTATTATACGTATTCTGGTTAGAAAATGCAGCTATCGGTGCATTAACGGCTGAAGAGGATGTTTGAGAATGCTGTGTCTGTGGAACGTCATTGCCACGCATTTTTTTCACTATTTCTTCATGGTGATCTTCCTCCATTTGATGATATGGCGTTATTGATTTTGAATTTGAATAGCCCGTGATTTTTATAAGTTGCTGCTCGCCCACTCCCTTTTTTGCGAGATTTGGGACGGCCGTAGCTCGTAACGAATGGTTAGTAAGCTTGATATTCTCTGTATTCAAACCGGAAGCTTTGGCTTGTAGAACAATCCATTTGCTTACTGTATTTCGTCCAGCAGAAATATCTTAATGCCATTTTCTGTTCGACTTCCAAGCGGGATATACAATGAGAAAGAGTCGTTTTGTTTTTATTCCAACCCGCTTTTCTCGGAATTTTTTGTACAGTCAAATCGGACACAAATCAGGATTGATTTTATTGTTTATTAGCCATTTCAATGAAGAGCATGGTTTTTCCCCTCCTTGCGTCGTCTTAGAATAACACAGGATCGTAAATAATTCTTCCTATTTTTTCACCCACGTTATTTTCTTATTCTTCAAAGTTTTGAAGTACGAAATTGAGCACTTGTAGCCTTCTCCACCACGCCAAGCTAATTCAAAAGCAAAAACAAAAAATACCTTCTTCTGCAAACCATCTGGGGTGTTTTCGTCACAACCACGAACCATATTTTGGAATTCAGCGTACTTTCCTTTCTCTTCTCTGGATCTGTTTGTAGTTGTTTTCTCTTGGCATTTTTCGCATCTCTGGCTGCTTTGAACTCGATATTAGTAAAAGGGTTAAAATTGATGTTGTATTCAGTATATTTTTCCATCAGTGATTTGGCAGTTGCGTTCCAAATCGTTTTAACAGTAAATTCTTTGTACTCATCGCCATTCTGCTTACGCATATTGAATGGCCAGTCCTTCAATATTTTTGCCAGAACATTAATTTGTGTTTTTTCATCCAAAGTATAGTTTTTCTCAGCACAGAAGCTCATAAACTGACGCCACACGTATTTTCTGTTCTGTTTTGTGTTACTTGGTTCGTTTTCCAACACATTTTCTTCAATAGCTTGTAATGAAGCCCGACCGTAACGAAACATTTCAATGAATAATATTTTTGACATTACTTGTCAAACTGACGTTACTTATGAATTGTCGCTGTAATATCGAAGTGAACAATGGAATTGCCATGGATATGAACTGTGCAATTATAGGTCTACAATGCAATTATCGCAGGGGTCTTTCTCTTTCTACAATGCAATTATCGTTGTAATTTTGCGATAATTGCACTCTATTTGCGTGGGATTTTTGACAGGAGAGAAATATTCATATTAAAGGTTCGAAATGTGAATCATTCTGTTCCATAGAGACGTGAAAAATATTGCTGATAAATCAGGAGATCTCGCAGGGCATTCTATTGCTCCTGACCTTCAAATATATCTCCCTGTGGAATTTCCATTTAAAAATTGATGTATAGGCAGAGCTGGGCGTATTCAGTATGATTACTCGAATAACTGTACTCTTAGGTATAGTATTTCTAATCCCAATTGGACCGACATAAAAAGTTTCGAGAAGCAATTCTCTTCCAAACGACATAACTTTTTTATGATTGTATCAGGAACGCTTTGAAAGTAAAAACACTGGTAGTATATAAATTTTCCATTTGCCAGGCAGTGCATATGAACACTTCTCGTAGTAATCTTATTTTCATTGCCGTTCCAATTGGGACTAGAATAACTATACATTTCTGGTACTCTGTACTCGGTACATTTTCAACAGAGTATTCGGTACTTGTACCCGTACATATCAGGTAAAAGTATCCGATACCCGCGACTACATTTTTTCGAGTACTTTATTACGCAATATGCAACGCATTACAAGACGCAAGTCTGAAGTCTAAACTTGTCTGCACCTGTCGAACGCATATTACCATGCTTCACCAACAACCTCCAATGGCTCTAGGCTCTATAAATCATCAGAACCTCACGTTAGCGTCGCTGTCTGCATCCGTTTCGTTTTCTTGAAGACTTGAGCACTTGAGGTAAGGGTCCCCGCGGACACCGGCCACTCATATTATTCATCACTTTTTCGGTATTATTGCCAAAAGCTGTTCCATGGTTTCTCGATGATTGGGAAACCATGAAACAGCTGTTGGCGGATGGTGATGCTCTCTTGGATTCGTTACAAATTTCTCTTCATCTAGTTATTTGTTTTGCGTTACTCTGAACGCACTAGGAGTACGACTATTGGTGTCGTGGGTTGGCCTATGCTGACATCTGTTGGTGACCTGTTAATGTGCACCGCACAGATTATAGGTGTCACTATCTATAATTTGATGCTCTTCATATTTATATATATATCGATACGTGCAATCGCTTCTGCATCAAAAGAAACCCCAAAAGACGTTGTACAGTATCGTTAATCTTTTCGTGTTTGGCGGAAAATTGAAAAAAATAAAAATTATGTATCAAAACGTACTTATTGGAAAAAAAAACGTAAAATGTTTCGAAAAAAATCTGAGATAAAAAAATAATTTTTTTGCCATAAAAAAAATCAATTCGGAAAAATACATTTCTGACAAAGACACTGATTGGTTAAGCCAACAGTAATATTCCAAATAATATTTTGTAAAGAGTCGCATGCTATTTCTATTTTATTCGGAGAGAATTTGAAATCTGTGTGTTCAGCTCAGCTGCTTCCTAAGAGGTCACTGAAATATCTCCAAGACATTATAACCCCGATACTCTTTATTATCAATGAAGGTCCTTGTATCTACACACTTTCAGTTCTAATTTTTTATTTGAACAAAAAATGAATTGATTTTTGGCAAATTGTTGGAATTATACATACCTACCTACAATATTATAATTGTTGATGTGTGCATCGACAGATTTCCTCATGATCGAAGACGCTATGAAACAATATGTTATTGAGAGTTGTCAAACGATTTAGCAGTGTTATTACTTATCCAGGTTTCTTTATCGTCTTTCTTGTATATACAAAATTAGGTCTGCTCCACAAATAAATCTGGTACTGCATCCAGCAGGAAGTACAATATACCTTGAAATGAAAATCAGCTGGTGTTTTGCTTTCATTTCATGGTTGCATTTACCTTGCACTACCAACCTTGGTCTTTTTAACACTTTTCGCATCAGAATCTTGCCAGGATCGCCCAATGGTACCATCTTTGAATACCCAAGTTGCATCCAAAAATACAAACTGATGTAAACCCTCCTTCTTATGTTTCATGTGATCATGTAAGAAGTGTACACGTTTAATTTGTTTCAAAATATGAACAGGATGTTCTTAAAATCAGTTGTTTTCTGCAATACATTCAGAAAAAAATAACTTCATTTTCATCGGGGATTTTTCACTTCGCAGAAAAATATTTCTATTCAATATTCAATTGAGAATGTTTCCTTTTTCAACATGTATACGGTAACTTTCAATACTGGGCAACTTCATCAAACCACGAGGTGGATCATCGTTTCTGTGTGTAAAACCAATTTTCTTCAGAATTCTTCATAAATGTACCCTTCAACATTTTAAAGTTTTGAAATTTATAAATTTTTCTCGAATTATTGTTGTCATTGAATATTGTATGATGAATGAATCAATACAAAATACTTAGTGTTTTTGTACATTTCCCGACCAATAAAAATAGGACACTTTATTTCAGTTCTGTAAAATAGCCAACATGATTATTTTGGATATATTCAATGAATTACTGTTTTATTTTATGATATATTTCGAAAATAGGAAAATAGTAGTAGACAATTCCGCACGAATATCTTCTACTGATATCGATTCACATAACTAAAAAATTGAGTTTTTGATGTACAAGAGTGGTCCTACTTTTATTTGTCGAGAAGTGTACATATCATTGATCACATTTCGAATTGCAGCATGATTGAAACCATCAACATTCGATGGATTGTTGAATTCTTCACGTCTATTATTATTGATGTGAACATGACAAATCTGGTAACTGAAGGATCTTCGAAAATAAGTCATTTTTTTTTCTTCTTCAGATTATTTGGACTCGAGCCAGAAAGATCCCCACCCGAGCCCGAGTAGAAGAGAAGAAATAAACTACGGCGATGGCAACTATGGACAAGGAAGTCAAAATTCATTTTATCCGTCATATCCACCATATGACAATCAACCATTAGGACATTCCCGACCATTCTACCATAATAATCAGCAAGAAGGCGCATACAGTCAAAAGTCACAGCCATATGAGAATTCATTTGAGTCACCAGAAAGGTAAAAAATAATCAATCAATATAGTTATGGTTGGGATGAGGCTTATGTTGCAATAATCCAATTTTTCTCTGCTTCAGTAAATACTGGGCAAATAAGGAACAAATTATAGAGGAACGATAAATCTTGCAAAAAAAAGTATCATAAAAAATGTATCGTATATCTGTGATTTATGAATCGAGTAGTCATTTGAATGATCTGCAGTGTTATTTGAGAAAAAAAAACTATCATGATTTGTCTTTATAGATCACCCAGTAGCAATATAAATTTGTTTATAAGCGAAAGTTACTGAAACATATGAAAATATATTCATATGTGGTGACATGTATAGCTTAACAAAAAATAATAATACAATAATGCTTCATGACATGTTTGAATCGTATGAAATAATATATCTGTTCCATGAGCAAACAAGAATTGGACACCTAGGAAATCGGGAACCCATGATATAGACTCTGTATTGACTAACATCAGTAGAGATAGCATAGTCCTTAAATTCTGATCTAGGCTCATCTGATCATCATTCACAAACTTTTGTCTGGGGAAATAAAATAAAAGAAATATCCACTAACACTGAATAAACTGCCGCAACTCACGAATTTCGAAAAATTACCGATCTCTTCATAGATGAATTCAATGAACTCGATGACATGGAGTTCCTGAAAAACTCTGCTATCACCACGTTTAGAAAATATAAACAGAGCTTTCGGGGTTTTTGGGAACACATCCAATAGTGCTTCGAGACAGCTTTCCCTAAATGTTCGAGAAATAAAACTTCTCAACAAAAAATACCAAAATTGTCCTCGCATTCCGTATTGCAAGCATGAATTTCGAAGCTTCTGTATTTTATTCCTATTCAGTTCTTCTTGAATGTGACCCATGAACACAATTGTCATGTTCAGGAGTAAAGAGTGATCTGTTGCAGTTTGCACAAAGTTATGCAAATCTCCATTAATTGTTTCACTGGAATCATTGTGTATCGTCCGTGTATGTATTTTTTTTTCAGTTTTCTTCAAAATTTCACGAATAGGGTACAAATAAGAGTTGGTCCAAATCAACCTTTGTGGTTTTGCTGGAGTAATGCGATTGAATGCCTCCCTTTGCCTTCCTATGTTGTAATATAGATTTGAACCACTAGTATTTATGGTTTCAAAAGCTCTGCTGAAATCAAGTAACACCAAAGCTCTTTAACTCCCCTCATCTGATGTTTCGACAATGTCGTCCAAAATATGCAGCTGTGTTGTACAACTAGAGCCCTTCCTGGACTCAGATTGAACGGAAGCTAGAATATTAAATCTCTTAATGAGTTGGGACTCAATGGACCCCTCCAATATTTCAGAGATATCTGGAAGTCTGCTTATGGAGTGAAGTTTCTCAGTTGGGTTAATTATTTTTCGGCAAAACTTTCACAACGAATCTGCCCCGTACTTCTGAGAAGACACATTCTCCAAGACATAAATTCATTATATAGCTATGTGTGATGTAGTCTATGATGAATGGGCAAATAAGTTTCAGCAGTATTATGTACAAATTGTCACAACCGGTTGCATTTGTTTTTAGTTCATTAACTGATTTGATACAAACAGATCATTGAATTTTTCAAAATTCCAGTCACTCAGTGGTTCATTGATTGGTATTGAGTTGATGACGAAGTGATTATCATTTACATTTTATCTACTTCTTTTTCGTCAAAATTAGTTTGCCCTTCCTACACTTGTATATATTTTCCTGATTATATTTTCATTTTCAGACTGTGGAAGGTTACCCAAAAAACATATCAAGAAACGTTGTTCCTCCACAAAAAACCACATTCATTCAATATATTCATCTCTTTCTGTTAATTTATGACTATTTGTTGAAACTCAAATATATACAATTATTGTGTCTCTTTTCCAATTCTGAAGAAGTAGCACCTCTAAACGTTATTCTTGTGAGGGTATCTAACTTGACTCAAACCGAAATAACCCAGAATTGCAGAAAGTTTGTTAACGTTCGCAGAATGACCTCATATTGATGGCCATATCCTCGATAAAAATCAATTCATCTACAGTCATAAGTATAAAAGACTAAGAGTCGTCGTAGTCATTCAAAAAATTACTTGCGTTTTGGTTTGGTGAGTCATAAATGACACCTAGGTAATGAATTTCACACTTAATTTTATTTCTCATCAAAAGTTCCGCGGAGGGTTATTCGGTATAATGTTTTTTTTTCTGAAATTTTTCGATGATATTAGTTAATAATAAATGAACTGATTAAATAATTCCCTCAGCTTTCCTAGTTATTCAAAATAGTTTTACAAATGAATAAAAAATTACTTAGATAGATAGATAGATAGATGGATAAGTTTATTGTGTTAAAAAAAATACATTTATTTTTATTCACAAGGGCTCGGCTAATGAGCGATCATAAGTATAATAAAGAGTTCCACGTTGTTGCTGATTTTACACAGTCATTCATTCATGATGAACGAACGTAGCTTCATTATATTCATCAGGGACTTCGCTAGGTTTGCTAACAGTAACATGTTTTGTGTATTGAGTACAAGTACTAGACCATCAATGTTGCCGATTTTCGACAGAATCGCATTTTGCCTTATGCCCAAGTAGATAGGGCATTCAAACAGGATGTGTTGCAATGACTCGGTCACTTGTTAGTTACAAATTGAACACAACTATGTTGTGTCGATCCCGTAATACGAGCCGTGAAACGAAAACATCAAACACTCCTTGCTAGAGGTTCTGATTTGAGCAATAATACGTGTTATATAAATTTGTAAGGGAATACCCAAGTAGGATTTTGAAGAATCGGAGGCTGTTGAGCCATTGTATATGAGCGGGTAGGAAGAACTTGCAAGTCTCTCTGAGTCAAGCGAAATTATCTTTTGCTCGAATTTAACCAGAATGTCGTCCGTGGGCTTTCATGAGTTATAATTGAGAAAACGCTGCCATACGTTTTCACAGTCAGCAAATATAAAGTATTCTTTCACCTGCGAGAGCCAATTGAATCTGGTGTCATTTTGCTCTAAGTCAAGTAGACGTGAATGGCAAATTTTGGACAGTCTGGTGCTTTCCATAGTTTTCAACTTGTTAAGCCAAGTTAACGAAGATTTGAAAATTATGTATGATAGTTTAATACAGTTAGTTTCTATGCGCACAATATAGTCTGGGGTATTTTTAGGTAAGCAAAGTAAACGTTCGAAAAAAGG
Organism: Gonioctena quinquepunctata; assembly: GCA_018342105.1. Classification (NCBI taxonomy): domain Eukaryota; kingdom Metazoa; phylum Arthropoda; class Insecta; order Coleoptera; family Chrysomelidae; genus Gonioctena; species Gonioctena quinquepunctata. The sequence goes on from JAFIRS010001996.1 coordinate 143,366, forward strand.
AACTTGAATACGCTCTATTATATCAGCATAACGAAGGCCCCATATCGGTACATTAGGTTCATGATAGATCCAATTGCCTGGTTGGATTTCATGACCGTCTTTTTGGCCATTTCAAGAAACAAGGATGATGAAGCAAATTCTGTCCCTAAGTGAGTGAAGTTTCTTACAACTTCCAAGGCTTGATCATTACAAGTGAATCTAAGGTTATAGTTACTGGTATATCCTCCTCTGCAAAAAACCATAACTTTAGTTTTGCTCGAATTTATAACGAGTTTATTATCAGATGCATAATTTTCCAGAACTTTCAGTTTGCGTGATAGATCTATTGGGGAATCACTGAGAATAACTATATCATCCGCATACGATAGCATCAATACATCATTTTCACCATCAATGTTGAGTCCTGTTAAGCCGCGTGTTCGAAAGTAGTCTTCAATGTCAGCTGTAAATAGTGAAAATAAAAGGGGACTTAACGACTCACCCTGTAAGACTCCTTCAGAAATATCATACTTTTCGCTAAACATGTTATCTTGTTTTATTGAAAAGAAAGCTCCGTCATAGAGATTTTTGATCAGTCTAATAATTTTTGAACTTATGCCTACTTTATACAATTTCAGCCATAATAGTTTGTGGTTAATGCTATCGAATGCTCGACGAAAATCAACAAAAACTGCATATACTTTTCTCCGACGGAGCCGAAGGTGAATTTGCAAGACATAGTTTAATACAAAAATATTATCCACATAACCCCTGTCCTTTCTAAAACCGAACTGAGACTCTGGAAGAATAGAATTAGCTTCGCACCAATTTGACAGACAGTTCGAAAGTATTAACGTAAACAGCTTTACTATGCAATTGATCAATGCTATCCCACGATAATTATTTGGATCATCTACGGGGCCTTTTTTATGCAGTAATGTTATGCTTATTTCGTGCCATGCCCTGGGGATTATTTCGGAGTCGAAAACTTGATTATAGAGTCGACAGATATAAAGTGGCAGGTTTTTCAAATTACTTTATAAGACATAATGATATTTCCTTGGAAAATTACTTATTATTATAAGTAGCTTAACATCTTGCGTTCAGAATTTCTAGCCATAAATTGATAGACATACACAAAACAGATTCTGCTACCGAGGTGGACAACTGTTTGAGAAAAAAATCCCAAGAAAGTGAGTGGATATTGCTTCATACGAACGAAACTGTGAGATACGGAATCAACTGTCGCAAAATTTGGTGATGAAATTTAAGCAATACATTCTACACTGATTTTCGTAACAAGTGAATTGACGTATTGAAAAATACCAAATGACTGATGTTATGAAATTAATTAACCTAAATGAAATAAATCATGTACCGAGTCCTCAGAAGATTTTATTATAGTTCTTTTCCGAATGAGTAATGCTTGTATGCGTTTGGAAAGATTTTGTTGCAGTAAATTGTTTTTTACAAGCTTTCATTATACTTGCTTCGTTCGTATGTCATTCTTTGCGGTTAAAAATTTATAATCCATTTTTGGAGTCGTCATCCGATTGAACTGAAATTTGGCAGGTGTTCATATTTCCGGTGACAATGCATAATGAAATTTTTGTTAGAGATAAAAACAAAATGGCGGCTTTTGTGATCATGGTACGATTCGATTCAAAATTGGTATGTGGGTGTTTTCGGGGCCGGAAATTATGATTTTTTTTCTCAAAATTTATAAATTGGAGATGGCGGCTCCAAAATGGTGGAGTTTTGTGATTATTGTCCGATTCTATTGAAAATTTGTATGTGGGGGTTTTTGGAGTTGGAAATTATGATTTTTTTGTAAAAATTCATGAAATTGAGATGGCGACTCATGGAATTTTTAAAAAAAAAAGAATGGCGGTTAATAGGGATAATAAAGGTTTATGGTTTGTTATATTCAAAATTGGTATTTGGGGGTTTTCAGGGTTGAAGTTTTTTTTTTTTTAAAAAAAATTGGTATGTGGGGGTTTTCGGAGTCGGAGATTATGAATTCTGTCGATTTTCAGATGATGGATGAGTTAATCTTTAGATTGTCTCATCATTGAAGGACTAGATAGCTATAGGAAAACGGCCTCATAATTACGATGCTTCAACAAAAATGCGTAGATTAAGGCTTACCAAAAAGCACAAAATGAAATAATTAATAAGAAACCTTTTTGAACACAAGCTTTTATTCAAATGCAATAAAAAGTGAAAAATTATTGCTTTGGATGTGTGACGTAGGTTATTCCGTAAGATAGATTCAAAAGCTTGTCGCTTTTGTATTCGAACTGAAAACTTTGCGCGACAAGCTTTTGAATCTATAACTTACGGAATAATCTGCATCACACATCCAAAGCAATTATTTTTTACTTTTCAGTGCATTTGAATGAAAGCTTGTCTTTGAAAAGGTTTTTTATTAATTATTTCATTACAAGCTTTTATTTAACTTCACATTTGTTTGTTTAGTTCAAAGTTAAAATTTTACAAGTAAATTCTGACCCATTTCTAGTTGTCCAAATAACGTGAAATTTGGCAGGTGTTCTAAATTTTTTATAGAAAAAAAATAAAATGGCGACTTTAACGTGGCGAACGAAATTTGTGTTTATGATCCGATTCGATTCAAAATTCGTAAGTGGGGGTTTTCGGGGTCGGAGATTATGAATTTTGTCGAAGATTATTGATTTTTAGATGGTGGATGAGTTAATCTTCAGATTGTCTCATCATTGAAGGACTAGATAGCTAAGAACTTATAGGAAAACGGCCTCATAATTACGATGTTTCAACAAAAATGCGTAGATCAAGGTTTACCAAAAAGCACAAAAAAAAATAATTAATAAGAAACCTTTTTGAACACAAGCTTTTATTCAAATGCAATGAAAAGTAAAAAATAATTGCTTTGGATGTGTGACGTAGGTTATTCCGTAAGATAGATTCAAAAGCTTGTCGCTTTTGTATTCGAACTGAAAACTTTGCGCGACAAGCTTTTGAATCTATAAAAAAAAATCTATACTTTGTTATTGTAACGAACCTAGGCCGGACCTGTCGCCTCGCGCGTTGCCGTCGACAGCGATGAGATCATCCCCGGAGATATTCGAGAACCATCCAGTCGCTCTGCCACGGAAAACAACGGTCAATATTGGAAACAATTGGAACATGCCAGAATTCGAAACATCGAGAATGCTGTATCGGAGATAAATAGGCGACCCTCAAGTGGAGTCAAGACAGTCTGAACGAGCCCATGCGATCGAGCTATTCAGTGGCGTAGTTATATAAATTAAGTTGTAGATTAAGTGTGAAATAAATTATTAAAACCAAGTTAAGTTTATTTACGTTACAATTGGTGTCGGAAGTGAGATTTTGAAAATAAACAAGTGATCGTGGAGTGGATAGTCAGAAAAATAAATTGATAGACCTTTCTGTACGCCCAAAATAGACAGTGGCCCGGTTTTCGCGAAGTGGACAATTGTGCGTGGGAATATAAACTGATACACTCTTCGCGTGAAACAGACAATAGACTGGTGGCCCGTGGAAAAGAATTCGCGAAGTGAATTTTTAACAAACTGATAACTTTTCGTGTAAAACAGACTGATACCTCGTCAAAGACAAAATGTGTTCAAGAAAAGTGCGCCTTGCGGATTTGAAGGTAGCGGAATTGAAACAGGAATTGGAGGAAAGGGAACTGGAAACAACAGGTAAAAAGCAAGTACTCCAGGAAAGACTTGCAGAAGGACTTATACAAGAAGGTGAGGACCCCGAAACATTTTTATTCGAAGTTCCCGGAGGTGATTTAAGTTTGGTAATGAATAAACTCGAAGAAACTCTAAATCCGAAGAGAACTCAAAAATTCTAAAATCTGGAAGAGAAGTTTAGAAATCTGGAAGAGAAGCTTCAAGAAAATTCTAGAAATCTGGAAGAGAAGCTTCTAGAAAATTCAAGAAATCTGGAAGAGAAGCTTTCTAGAAATCTGGAAGAGAAGCTTCAAGAAAATTCTAGAAATCTGGAAGAGAAGCTTCTAGAAAATTCAAGAAGCCTGGAAGAGAAGTTCCTGGAAAACACAGAAGGCCTAAAAAAAGAATTGTGTGGTGTGGCTAATTTTCTAGAAGAAAGAATGGGAACCGTTGAGACAGAAATGGACAAAATAAAGGAAACGATCAGTAAGCTGGAAAAACAAATGCTGGACTTGAGTTTGAACGTGGATAAAGTTCAAGAGGGTATAAAAGATGTCAAAGTCATTTCAGAAATAGGGAAGCTTTCCATGAAGCCGCCTCAGTTCGACGGAAAAACTCCATGGGCAAATTACCGCCGGCAGTTTGAAGCAGCGGCCAAAGCAAACGGATGGAATGCAGGGGAAAGAGCTGTAGCATTGACACTTGCATTACGTGGAGAAGCGACAAATATTCTACAAACTCTCACCGCCCAAGAACAGGAGGACTATGATCAGCTGATTAAACATCTAGAATTACGATATGGCCACGCCCATTTGGAACACGTATACCACTCCCAACTGAAAAATCGCTGCCAGAAATCGGGCGAATCCTTACAAGAATTCGAAGCTGACATTGCACGCTTGGTTCGTCTCGCATATCCAGCCACACCGGAGAATGTAATGGAGCGATTAGCGGTTCAGGCATTCTTGGATGGACTCCGTGACCAAGAAACCAGACAAGCGTTGACACTAGCTCGTCCAACACATCTCGTAGACGCACTGGCACGCGCTTTGGAATTTGAGGCAGCAAAGCAATCCTGCAAAAACCAAAGTAAAGTTCGAAGTATTGAAGAAGACTCACAGGAGCATGCTGACTTGGAAGCTGCCATAAGAAAAGTGATGAAGGAAGTTTTGCCGATAAGATGCTGGAATTGTGGCAAAATTGACATTGCGTAGCAAAAAACACGACTCCGATGCAGGAAAACTAAAGAAGGTCGACGAGAAGGGGCAATCGTCGGCCTGTGTCCAGCAAGCCCCGGTTAACAACGCATATGTCGCTATCCTGAAACGACAGAACAGAGGTGTTTTCGTAGACGGTCTCATCAATAACGAGCCTTGCACCATGCTGCTAGATACAGGTGCGACTAGGACAATTCTCGGACCTTCCTTTGCCAGAACACCGGAACGAATTGAACCGACAACTTGGAAGCGCTATTAGGACCTTGAAATTTTGGCAGACTAAAGTGAAACATCAGGCACTTGTAGCGGACATCGAAGACGATGCAATCATCGGAATGGACATCATGAATTCCAGAGGGTTTGAATTGGATTTCAAAGACGGCGTCCTACGTGTCAACGGAGAAGAGCTGGTACTTCATGGGAGAAGTGAAGAGTTGATCCGTGTGCTGTTGGCTGAAGATGTAAGCGTACCTGAGAGGGCTGAAACCATCCTGGAGGCTCGCCTGGACGGGAATGCGAGCAGTGGAGACGTGATGATGTTCGAGCCCAAACTTCATGATGAGAAAATTGGACGAGGGATGGCCCTAGGGAAAACCTTGTTACGTGCTGAAAAATTTGTACCGGTAAGGGTCATGAATGTCAATTACTTTCCAGTGACCTTAAAGAAAGGAACAATTTTAGGGCACTGCTCTTGGCAGTTTCATCTGTGATCCGGTGCGTACGAGGTACGATTAGCCAACCCAACAACTTGCCCACAGAACTAGAAAAATTAGTTGCCATCTCTTCCAAAGAAATAAAACCAGCTCAACAGCCCAAACTAAGAGATTTAGTCAAAATGTACCAAGACATCTTCTCGATACCGGACAAGGAAAAGGAGGTCGAACTAATGTGGTCCAGCACAAGATTGATACTGGGGTGCCGACCGATCCGGCAATCAGCAAGAAGACTTCCTCTTGCCAAGAAGGAAGAGGCTGACAAAATAGTCAGCGATATGGGAAAAGAAGGAGTTATCGAACCATCTGACAGTCCCTGGTCCTCTCCAGTCGTACTGGTGAAGAAAAAGGATGGATCGACACGCTTTCGTGTAGACTATCGCCAACTTAATAATGTCACGAAGAAGGACAGTTACCCTCTCCCGAGAATAGATGACACCCTAGACACGTTGGCGGGTTCCACGATTTTCTCGACCCTTGATCTGAAGAGTGGATACTGGCAAGAAGAACTGGCTCAGGAAGATCGAGAAAAGACTGCTTTTACCATCGGCTCAGGATTGTGGCAGTTCACCGTTATGCCATTCGGGCTCTGCAATGCTCCCGCCACATTCGAAAGATTGATGGAAACAGTACTGAAGGGACTCTCGTGGAACACGTGTCTAGTGTATCTTGACGACATAATTGTGGTCGGCAGATCGTTTGAGGACCACGTGAAAAACTTGGAGGAAGTATTCCTGCGACTGAGGAACTCCGGATTGAAGCTGAGCCCTAAGAAATGCCATCTGTTCCAAAAAGAAGTACGATACCTCGGCCACGTTGTCTCTGGGGAAGGAGTAGCAGTGGACGACCAGAAGATCAAAGCTGTTAAGGATTGGCCCATCCCAAAGACATTCACCAACTTCGAAGTTTCCTTGGTTTATGCACATACTATCGCCGATATGTGCTGGGATTCGCCAACATCGCTAAACCACTGACCAAGCTCACGGAAGGCCAAACAAAGTTCCAGTGGTCCGAAGAATGTCAAGACTCATTCAGGAAGCTGAAAGGAGCTTTGATCAACGCACCTATACTGAGCTATCCCCTACCTAAAGGGAAATTCATTTTGGATACGGACGCCAGCAACGTGGGACTTGGAGCTGTCCTATCTCAGATCCAGGAGGGACAGGAGAAGGTCATTGGTTATTTCAGCAAGACGCTTAGCAAACCAGAGCGCAATTACTGTGTCACCAGGCGAGAGCTGTTAGCTGTTGTAAAGGGAGTGGAACACTCCTACAAGTACGTGTATGGAAGAAGATTCCTGTTGAGAACTGACCATGCAGCTCTCAAATGGCTCTTACAGTTCAAAAATCCTGAGGGTCAAGTGGCACGTTGGATCGAGAGACTCCAAGAATTCGATTTCCAGATCGAACATCGAGCCGGAACTAGCCATAAGAATGCAGATGCCTTGTCGCGAAGACCATGTCCAGATGATTGCTCACATTGCCGACGAGCAGAAGAGAAAGAAGCAACACTTTGTAGAACCGCGGCAATGGATGACAACTGGAATGACAGCAAGATCCAGAAAGACCAAGAGAGAGACCCCGACCTTGGCTTAGTCGTCAGCTGGAAGAAGGGCAATCGAAGACCATCATGGCAGGTTACTCGCCGGCTGTTAAGTCCTATTGGGCACAATGGAACTCTCTTATTCTGGACAATGGGATCCTGAAACGTGTGCTGGAGGCCGATATTGGTGGGGAAGACAGACGCCAAATAATTGTTCCCAGGAACAGAAGAGAGGAAGTGCTGCGGGAAATCCATGATGGAGTCGCCGGAGGACATCTGGGAGTGACGAAGACCCTGCAGAAAGTGAGGCAACGGTTTTACTGGGCCAATTGTCAAGCTGACGTCCAGGACTGGTGCGGAAGTGCGCTGTATGCGCTGCTAGCAATGGACCTCGAATACGACCCAAGGCCCCGATGCGTCAGTACAACGTAGGCAGCCCGTTCGAGAGAATCGCCATTGACATCGCCGGCCCGTTTCCCGTATCCGACCACGGGAATAAATACATCCTTGTGGCAATGGACTACTTCAGTAAGTGGGCGGAAGCCTATGCCCTGCCAACCAGGAAGCCATCACCGTCGCCGACGTCTTGGTGAAAGAGTGGATATGTCGATTCGGTATTCCAATGGAGCTGCACTCGGATCAAGGCAGAAATTTCGAATCCAACCTTTTCCAAGAAATATGTCTACTGCTGAACATCCGCAAGACAAGAACCACGGCCCTACATCCGCAGTCCGATGGAATGGTGGAACGGATGAACAGGACGATCAACCGCCACTTGTCCAAGGTTGTCTCTGACCATCAAAGAGACTGGGACCAGTATCTTCATTTGTTCCTGATGGCCTATCGATCCGCAGTACACGAGTCAACCGGTCAAACTCCTGCTAGTATTATAATGGGCCGAGAACTGCGACTGCCTTGTGACCTGAAGTTTGGGATACCGCCAGGACAAGACACTGCGGGAGAGGACTACGTCAGCAAACTTCGGCAGAGAATGGACGACATCCACGAACGAGTCCGGTTGAACATCCAGAGTGCCAGCGATAAAATGAAGAAGACCTATGACATCAAGGCCGACGCTGGAGGATTTAAGGTTGATGACCTGGTTTGGCTGTACAACCCCAAACGTCGTCGTGGACTATCACCAAAGTTGCGGAACTCGTGGAGGGCCCGTATAAAATCGTGAAAGGATAAACGACCTTGTGTACCGAATCCATAAGCCACCCCGAGGAAAACAAAGGGTCGTCCATTTCAACAGGTTGGCCCCTTACGCTGGAAACCATGACCAAGTTCGCACCCTCAAGCCACCGGAGGATGATATGACGTTCGAGAAGTTTATGTCCTTGTATTCAAACGGGCAGAAAGTTCTACATGGGGTTACTAGAGAGGAGTCACGAGACCTTTTCGAGGTGCCTGCTGACTACGCACTAGCGCACTGTGTGGCAGAAGATCTTCGAATGTCCAGGGGCATCGCCGTAGTGTTCTCCAAGAAATTTGGTCAACTCCAAACACTGCGGGAGCAGAATCCAGAAGTAGAGTGGGTGCTACAGTTGAAGAAAGGCCAGAGAAACATCTACTACCTAGTTACCAAGAGGCATTCCCAAGATAAACCGTCCTATGAAGATGTCTGGAAGAGTCTCACCAAACTAAGAGATACTATGGTGGACCAGAATATGGCGGATCTAGCAATTCCAAAACTATCCTGTGGTATTGATGGGTTGGACTGGAGAGTCATAAGAAGTATGCTGGAGGCGATATTCAGATCCAGCGGCGTCAGGATTTTGGTTTGCTGTAACCCTCTTCCACGACCGATCATGAAGACCGTGGAGTGTTACTTCCATCGAACTTCACGGTGCAGATATGGGGAGTCATGCAGATATCGTCACACTCCAAGGATGAAATTTCGGGACGAAATGTCTTCAAGAAGGGGGCAATGTAACGAACCTAGGCCGGACCTGTCGCCTCGCGCGTTGCCGTCGACAGCGATGAGATCATCCCCGGAGATATTCGAGAACCATCCAGTCGCTCTGCCACGGAAAACAACGGTCAATATTGGAAACAATTGGAACATGCCAGAATTCGAAACATCGAGAATGCTGTATCGGAGATAAATAGGCGACCCTCAAGTGGAGTCAAGACAGTCTGAACGAGCCCATGCGATCGAGCTATTCAGTGGCGTAGTAATATAAATTAAGTTGTAGATTAAGTGTGAAATAAATTATTAAAACCAAGTTAAGTTTATTTACGTTACATTATATATGGTTGTTTTTGTTAATTTTGGATGTTTCAGAAAAAAATCTAACAAAGCTAAAAACTTTTTTTAACAAATTGGTAAGTTAATAAACAATGGAGTTGTTTTGATAAAAAAAAAAATTTTTTTTACTTGGGAATTTTTTTAAAAAAAATAATTATTTAAACAATAAAAATATTAAAAAAACGATTATAAACAATTAAAAATTGTTATTAAGGAATTTTGTTTTTTCAAAAATCATAATATTTGTAATATAATGAAGTTGTGGGGAAAACATTTTTCAAAAATATTGAAATAATCAATTTGTTTATAAAAAAATTATCTACAAATGGCGGAAATTTTTTTTTTTGCAAATCAAATTATATCTCGTGTTAATAAAAAAACGATAATTTGATGATTGAGACAACAATATTACTTGGATTTTTTTGTTTTTGTTCAAGTACAAACATTATTATAAACAAAGTATGAATATTTTTTCAACTTTCATTGCGTGATCTTGTTGAGTATGTATATTAGAAAGGCTCTACGGAGCAAAAAATTTTCACGACAATTATTTAAACATTTTTTTTCATTTACAATTAAGACAGAAGTTCGAGAAAATTTTGTTAGTTAACAATCGTTTAACTTGTTGAAAAATCAACTTTGAGTAAAATTTCCAACGGGAATAAATCATTTATAGTGTTTCGAATACACCATATTTTTTTCAAATTAAAAAAAAAAAATTAATACCTTAAATAAATAAATTAATGTGTCGTACTCGCTTTTGACGCCGCGCGCGCAACCTAAAAATGTTGCTCGTAGACCCATTTTCAGCGTTAAATTAAAATTATAAATAATGGAGATATAGTCCCGAGAGCTCAGAGTTTTTTATTGGCAATTTCCTCTTTTTTCAGATTTTTTTTTGAAATTTCTTAAATATTGATAGTTTATGAAATATTGGTAAAAAACGAAATGCCATTTTTTTTTCATCTTCAATTGTTTATAACTTTCGAAATTTTTTATGTGCTAATACACGCTTTTGGCACATTTTTCTAGGCGTTATTCCGGATCCAATGAGCTATCACACATAATTTTAAGAGCAGTATCTCTATTTTAGACCATTTTCAACTTGTCGAGTAGACTATTACGGAATAATCTGCATCACACATCCAAAGCAATTATTTTTTACTTTTCAGTGCTTTTGAATGAAAGCTTGTCTTTGAAAAAGTTTTTTATCAATTATTTTATTACAAGCTTTCATTTGACTTCACATTTGTTTATTTAGTTCAAAGTTAATATTTTGCAAGTAAATTTTGACCCATTTCTGGCTGTCCAATTAACGTGAAATTTGGCAGGTGTTCTAAATTCCGGTGACAATGCATTATACAATTTTTGATACAAAAAAAAACAAATTGGCGACTCCAACGTGGCGAACAGAAATTTGTGTTTATGGTCCGATTCGATTCAAAATTGGTAAGTGGGGGTTTTCGAGGTCGAAAATCTTGAATTTTTTGTCAGAATTCATTTAATTGAAATGGCGGCTCCAAGATGGCGGATGAACTCTATGACTATAGTCCGATTTTATTCAAAATTGCTATATGATGTTTTCCGGGTCGGAGATTATAAATTTTTTGTCAAAATCCATTGATTGAAGATGGCGGATGAGTTCATTAATTATGGCCCGATTCTATTGAAAATTGGTAGGTGCGGGTTTTCGGGATCGGACGTTATGAATTTGTTGTCAAAAATCCAAAATTCAAGTGAAAAAGCTATAGTATAACACAACACGTGTCGAGGATTTTGTTAAGCAATGTTTTGTAAAAATCTTAGCGAAGTGTTTTTAGTTTACTTTAATCATAGATTTCCATCAAGTATCGGCCGCGTCTATTAAAAAAATAACAGTTACTGTATCTTGCAATTGAATGTTTGAATGAATGAATGAATGAATGAATGAATGTTTGTTTATTCAGGAATCTATCAGGGAAAGTCTGTTTATGGTACCAATATGTGATGATATTTTTCTTGTTGGTTTTTATTATGGTGATATCTGAAAAATATGACTTGTCGTTTTACTATTTCTCGAGTGTGAATTTGAGGCGATGATAGTAACTATTGAATACTTGTTGGGTGAGATGTGTTTTGGTCCTCTTTTACAGTTTTGATGTTAGTTGTATAGCTTATATCAAAAGTAATTCAAAGGAAATATTTTTGGTACAGTTGTACTGAAGTTCAGAGAAAACGATATCTACGCAAATATGGGATGGACAGTTGCTCACACTAAGTCCAATGATTTGTTTGTAAAATGTGTATCTGAATTTGAAATAGTAAGGTTTAATTGAGTGCAATATTTTTTCAATTAATTTCATGATGAAATCAGTAGGAATAATATAGTCTAAGATCCGAACCTAGATCGACCTTCACCGAGTTGATAATAGAATAAAACTTTATAATACATTTAGTATATTAGAAAATATATTAAAAATGGGTTGGCTGAAAAAATCATGGACAGAATATAAAAAATGATTTTTCATTAAATGTTGCAACATTAAAATAATAGGAAAATTTTAAACTGGACTTAAAGTATAAAACATATAGAATGTGCAGACGTTGGGTTGTCTATTATTTACCTGGAAGAACTACTGGGTTGCCAGGTATAAACAGGTATGTCGATGCCAGTTACTCTCACTTGATTGGATGATAGAAAAGATTGTATATTAAAATGAGCGCTGTTTTATTGCGAACACGTTGATATAGGGTTGCCTGCAAAATAATTCGGTCCTAATAGAGGTTTGCGAATTTTAAAGATTTTAATTTCAACGCCTGTGGAAATGAGTGACAGAGAGATCCGAGGTAAGTATACCGTGTGTTAATAAAGGACCGAACATTGCAGTCGTGTCTGATGGGACCCTGAGTATAAGAAAGTGCGCATGCTCGGTACGTAAACTATGGAGGGTAGAGGTACCTCTACCAGGACATTATTGAAATGGAAGTTAATGAGAAAGAACCTAATGAATCCGATGAATTCGAGAGTCACAATTTCATTGATTTGTTGAAAATATAAACAGGATGTTCATAAAATCAGATGTGGAATCATCTGCGACTGAAAGATAAACTTTAGTCACTATCTTCCATCGTCAAGATAACCTCTTGTGGGGTATTCATGTTGAAAAGGGAAACATTCTCAATTGAATATTGATAGAAAGATTTTTCTGTGAATTGAAAAATCCACGATTAAAATGAAGTTATTTTTTGTGAATGTCTAACAGAAAACAACTACTTCCCCGGCTAAAGCCACGCTGGACATTGAACTACATCTGATAGATATTCTGAAAAGGCCCTAACTCAAAAGAAAAAATCTGAAATTGACATTCACAAAAAATAACTTCATTTTAATCGTGGATTTTTCAATTCACAGAAAAATCTTTCTATCAATATTCAATTGAGAATGTTTCCCTTTTCACAATTTCACTTCTGATGAATCAGATATCGAATAGAAAATATTTATTAAAATTTATTCTTCATTAATATAATTTTTGTACGTATGCTGTTCTGTAATAAATTTTTTAAATACAATACAAGATCTTTAGTGTATCTTTTTTGTTATTTTTTTATTTGAATTTTCGGCAGTCCACTTTGTTTTTCTAATTTTTTAAAAAAAAAAAAATTTTTTTAATTTTATATATTTTATTAAAAAACTTTTTTTATAATATATTATAATATTATAATTAATATGTATATTTATATATATTTATATATATATATATATATATATATATATATATATATATATTTATTTTATTATTATTGTTAATTTTTTTTGTATTATATTGAATATATTAGATTGTTATGTATTTAATCAATTATTTTGTTTGCAATTCAAATGTCAGTTGCTCCAAAATAACGCGTACTGTTTACTATATGGAGGGTAGTAGAGGTACCTCTACCCTCCATAGTTCACCACTGCAATGTTCGGTCATTTATTATTACATAGTATGCTTATCTCGGATCTCTCTGTCACTCATTTCCACACGCGTTGAAATTTAAATCTTAAAAATTCGCATACCTCTATTAGGACCGAATTTTTTGCAGACAATCCTATATCAACGTGTTCGCAATAAAACAGCTCTTATGTTGATATAAAAATTTTTCTATTATCCAATCAAGTGAAAGTAACTGGCATCGACATACCTGTTTATACCTGGCAACCCAGTAGTTCGTCCAGGTAAATAATAGACAACCCAACGTCTGCACATTCTATATGTTTTATACTTTAAGTCCAGTATAAAGTTTTCTTATTATCTTGATGTTGCAACATTTAATGAAAAATCATTTTTTTTTAAATAATTAAAAATATTCTGTCCAGGATTTTTTTAGCCAACCCATTTTCAATATATTTTTTAATATACTAAATTCATTATAAAATAAGTTTTATTCTATTATCAGCTCGGTGAAGGTCGATCTAGGTTCCGATCTTCTACTGATAGTAAACATTCGAATTCCATATAACTGAAACTGCACACCAATTACTGTGAATCACAAATTCAATGATAAAATCTCAAATGGTTTCCGAGATACTGATGTCCGAACATAGCTACTTTCAATGCTGACTGACTGACTGGGTCACTGATCAGACCACTTCCATTCGACTAAGAAATTTGACATAGAGTTGGGTCATTGGACAAATATAAAAGAAACAATTAAAAAACAGTCAATTGTGAATTGTTAAAGTGAAATAAAAAAAATGACATGTCGGTATGAAATAAAACCAGTCGGTAAACTGGAATATTAGAATGATAGTGTTTATGTTGGTGCAAGCGCATGCAAAAGGGTATTTATCTTCATGCAGAATATTTTGAAAAACAATAAAGCCATATACGATGTTTTAATCTTGTTTTTATTCTCTATTACGATGTTTTAATCTTGTTTTCATTCTCTATTACCGTATTATATAATGGAAATGATATGGATTTTCTATGATTTTGGAAATAAAGGTTTTATTTTTGGGATTTATGTTTGTGCTTGAAAATACTTATTTCTTTATTTCATCCAAGAAGTCACCCCAACTAAAATTTTTCGGATGACACCCCTCATTCTTTTAGAAATTATTCGAAACAGTTCGAGTGTCATCGTTTCAATTGAAAATCCTCTGAAGATGAAGGATTCTCAGTCGTTTATTCTAAACAAGGTTGGTTGTCGTACAAATGAACATGTGCCTTCTTTCATTTCGAAAAATGATGAATGAATCGATTATTTGTTATGTTGAAGGGAATCAAAGATAAAAGTTGTTTTAATATGACTAGTCCCAGAAACATATTTTTCAATGAAAACCAAATTGATAAACCAGCCGATAACTTCGGTTTCTAAGGAAATACATCATAAATCGTACAATTCATCAGTTCTGGGCGAAATGAAGAGTGTCATCTCTATGAAATCAATAAAACATTTCCTTGGCTCCAATTACAGATCCGGTGTGTTCTTTAAGATTCAAATAAAGACGATGATGGTGTCAATTTGACATAGTTACACGCTTTTTTTATACAGAAAGAACCTTCAAAACGACACCATGAGTAACGAAAACAAAACATACCAGGGCAAACGCCCACAAAAAAAACTTTTCTCCATCTGAATAACGCTGTTGATTATTTCACTTGATATTACACCTCAAATAATATTATATTCAGGGACCTTTTTATACTGAATGCGCCTCTTTTTATCGTTCAAAAATCAGGCTACTCTTGCATCAAATTCCACTACTGACAATTTCGATTAACGAATCTCACCTCAACATGAAAACAGATAAATCACATAAATTAATTTTTCCTCAGGTACAGTGGCTACAAAGATGACTACAGCAACTCGAAATCTGACCATCTAGGGCTTCTGGGATCCGGAAACTTCGGAGTTATACCTGGTGGTACCTTCTATAACGACAATGATGGAGAACACTCGAACTACGGAGACTACGACTCTTACCTCAACGGTCACGGCGGACCCTCCTTCTACTACGCCAGCTCCTCCAACCCCAAACCTTACCCCCATGAACAATTTGCGAACTTCAGAGACTTTGCCGATATCAATACACCATCCGATCGTCAGTACTCGCAATACGTCATAGTTTATGTTCCTAATAAGAACGGTACCGCAACTGAAGACAAATTAGTTACCAGGAAAGTTCCAAAAAACATCATGGAAAGCTTGTCGATGCTGGATTCGGAGCCTTCTACCAGTACGGAGAGTGATATTCCTCAGAAGAAACTTTCCAAAGCCAAAAGAAAATTAGCAACACTTCTACCTGACAAAAAATACCTGCAGAAATCCTCAAAGAAAGTTAAAGCCCTCAAAGACCTAGAAGAACCTCTGATAGCTCTCAGTTAATGGAAACTACCCCCTGAGTTGTGATTCGACTCGATGAGTTCCCAAAATGCTTCGTTATGAAGTTGTACATATTTGGAGTAGGTACTGATAGTTTGAGGACAAAGAAGTGTGTTAAAGTTGATACTGAAGTGATATGTTTGTCAAACATTTGAGGACACTTTGTTATGTTGAGTTCGCATTTTTGTTGAATCATGTAATTCATTGTTGTTCTTCATACAGGGTAGCATGAAAATGAAGGAACAGTTATTTGAAAAGTTCACTTTTATTTCGGAAAAATCTTCTGGAAAGCAAAAACAAACATGATGCTCATTCTATGTGATTTTTTTCGTTATACAGTAAGTTTGAAAAAGTTTGCCAATGGAAATTATTTTTATTATCCTTTAAAATTATATTTCTGATAAAAATTGGTAAATTGCGAAAAACATGCACTTAAGTTGTCAAAATTCAAAATTTTCTACATTATCAAAAAAGTTCATTCAGAAAAAAAAATTTAGAATCGTAATAATTATTTTAATTAACCATTTTTGGTACAGTGTGTACATATGGTAGGTCATATAAAGCACAAAGATGTGGGTAATTTATCCATCATTTCCTGGATAGATAAAACTATGGATATCACGAAGTGCAGTACGTACATAGGGTAAAGTCATATATAACAAAACTGTTTATAAATAAACCACAAAAATTAGGTAACATTATTTTAACATTGATACAGCAAGTATATGTAAAATTTTAACCAGTTACAGCAAGACCAGAAAAAGACGACAACATGACACAAGATACATATTTGAAATTATCAATAACACTGAAAACATCTAATTATTCTTGATGAGCATAGTGAAATTTTCAGTCAGCTAACATTTTGTTCTATCAATAAATATTCTGTCACTGACAAGTAAAGAAAAACGGAAAAAGCTAACAGTAGAACTGGTAGTATGTTACAAGATACATATTAAAAGTTAACATGAGTTATAATTTATCATCAAAATATTCTTGATGAGAATAGTAACATTTATTAATTAGCAGACATTTTAGAATTAGAAATAATATTCAGATTTAAAATCATATCCACCTACGCAACAATTTTTACCCATTTTTTTATAGTTCTAGCCTCATAAAGAGAACGAATATATGAGATACACATAATAACTATCAGTATGATTCAATTGAAGGAAAAAATAAAATAAATCAATTAATGAATGCTAAACAATTGAATAATACAAATCTGCAAGTTTACATTCACTTTAATCATGGTGTTGCCTTAAAGGGTAGTCCTAATTTTTGTATTGAACATAAAGAAAAACCAAATTACAAAAGCGCTCAGAAACCTGAATAATCATTCATTGAATCCTTGAATTTTCACATGTTTTCCTTCCATTGCCAAACAATTTATTGTTGTGCCCAAAATACTTTATTGACATTTTCTTTAAAAGATTTAGGTATACTGGCACAAAACTCTCTTTTAACATTTTCTCGATATTTGGAAAAAAGTATATTTTTTTCAAAACGAAAATTTATACTTTCAGTATCAACGTTTATCGTACAATATTAGGAATAATTTCATACTTCACATAGGATATTCGTATATGAATCACATTACCTTTGACCACCTCAAGCAGTATACATTTTGCACTGTGGGTGTTTATATTGTGAAATTTATTAACTAGAGATTTGTCGTATACATGAGTGATTTGTTCACAATGCTGAGTGCAAATGACAGAATTGGAATAATTCTCATTCATGGAGAAAATAGAACAAATCGAAACATTTAATCTGCGTCATCCCGAATATCCGGTATGTCACAAAACTCTAGGAAGGATTTTTCAAATAAATTCCATGGCCAGCAAGGTCTCCCGATGTCACTCCTTCAGATTTTTTTCTATGTGACTATTTCAAAGAAAAGGTGTATGATCGTAAACCATTTCAAGATATCGTGAATTAGAAAATGTTATTAGAGAGTGTGTCAGTGTGTATACTAAAATTGATTTGTTCGAAATAATGAACAGATGTTCATAAAATCAGATATGAAATCATCTGCGAGTGAAAGATAAACGCTAGTCACTATCTTCTATTGTTCAAGATAACCTCTTGGGCGGGGGGTATTGTGTTGAAAGGGAAAACATTCTCAATTGAAAGTTGAATAAGAGGATTTTTCAAAAAATTTAAAAATCCACGACAATAATGAAATTATGTTTTGTAATATCTAACAGAAAACAACTACTTTCCCAGATATAGCCACGCTGGACATTGAACTACATCTATTAGATATTAAGAAAAGACTGTCTTAATGAAAATGTAAATTTCCACTTTCAGATATATTATTTCTCAATATCTATCAGATGTAGTTCAATGCAACATAACTTTACCAAGAAAGTTTATTTTTGTAAGATATTACAAAAAATAACTTCATTATTGTCGTGTATTTTTCAATTTCCAGAAAAAAAAACCTTCTATTCAATTTTCAATTGAGAATGTTTTCCTTTGCATCATATATACCAAAATCTTAAAAAAAAATCCAATGAAGAATTTTGTGCACGAACAATAAAATGTTTGGCGATAGAAGGAAACCATGATTCATTAATTAATGTTTAATATATAAATTAGGACTACCCTATAAGGTAACAGATTAAAGTAATCGTGAGCATGGATATTTTTATTATTCATTTGTTCAGGATCAATTAATTGATTTATTTTATAATTTTCTTCCATTAAATCTCACTGTTATTATGGACCTACATACAGAGTGAAATATCAACTCTGCACCAAAAAACTAGTAGAAATTCAGATCGATTTTCTAGTACAAGTAATAATCTGGATCAAATTTTGCAATAAAATATTGCAGTAATATGAGGGAGGCGCCTAAGATGTATATGAGATACTTTATGAGGCTAGGATCATGAGGAATGGAAAATCATTGTTGCGTAGGTGACTGTGACTTCAAATATGAATATTGTTTTCAATTAAAAATAACTTTTTTAAATAAACTTTTTTTATAATGTCGAAAATAAGGTTACTTTACTCCTGATGAAAATTCATATTTTTTGTTCTCTCCTGTACACCGCTTAGAAATCCAGAATTTTGACGAATCGAATGCAATTTTTTTGCAATGCACTAATCTTTATCGGTAATTAAATTTTCCGACAAATGGATAATAAAAAAAGTTTCACATATGGTGCAAAATTTTTGAAACCCACTGTATACCTATCTAAAATTTCAGTTCATGAAAGTAACAGAAGTTGACTATATGGATATTTGAAAGCTTGGGACAGAAGTGATTTTTTTAAATGCTATTATTTTGAACGAAGTATATTATTTTTTTCCTGAGCGCAATAACTAACCAAATGGTTTATGAAATCATGCTATTGTCAGAAAACGCTTTAATCATTTAGTAGAACCAATTTCAACTTTACTCTTGATCAACTTCCTTTTTCCCTATTGTTAATGTACAAAAGACCTCATAGATCAAGGTATGGAGAGACTGAATAGCTATATCGGCCTCCCCTACAATCTACAATCCCCATTGTTAACTCATAATTGCTTTACCTTTTTTATTATACCTTTTATGTTTTGATTTTTCCACTCGATGAATTTTCAAGACTTTCGTTATTATTCAATTCATCCTTATCCCAAATAATCATAGGCTTGACGTTTACATCCACAATTCTGATCGAAAAATATTATAAAATCTATTTAAGTTATTTCATTTTATTTAAAATATCTTCAAAATATGGTAATTTTTCTGAAACAGATACTGGTCAGTTTTTTCATTCCACCCTGTATTCGACAAAAATTTTGATGATTGGCTACCAAATGTTACTGGCAAAATGGAAATATAATCATAAACCTTCAAAAAATAGTATTTGTGTTAATTTTGTCACCTTATTTTTTATAATAATATAGAAAGAAATATGTATACCAAATTTGACCAACGTGAATAATATTAATTAAAGTATTTTTTTTCCATCACAAAATACTGAGTATGTAGACTAATGTGATGATGAACTATGTTTTTTTTTTGCGTCAGTGGAAGTATTCACTGAGGTTGTAATTGAACTACTAACCAGAATTTATCAAATTGTGAACAAATGTGATTTCTGAAACATTTCCTAAATATAATTTTATTTTTCGAAAAGAGTTTTTATTTTTGAATTTATTCGGTTGATTCAATTACATGTTTGGCTATAATAAACTAATATATGCTGATTTGGTGCAGATGTCATAATATATGAGAAAAATTTAAAGTTATATATAAATGATGAGCTGTTTCATTTGAAGATCGAAAAAAATATTCGTTATTTGGTATTGAATTGGATGTCTTTAATTTCCAAACATAGTCAATGATAAGTGGAAATATTTCCAATGAAAAAAAGTTTTACGGATATGGAAAAATCTACGATTACATATCAGGAGTTCTTTCATAAAATCTAACGGAAAAAAATTACTTTTCTGTGACCAGATAAATTCTGATAGTAAAAATTCCAATTTTACTGAGATTGTTCGATTGTTTTTTCAGAACCAGAAATCAAAAAGTTTTATCATATTCACTAGTTCTATAATGGATTTTCGTAGATGAAAATATAATTCAGGCTTCTGCGGTCATCGTAAGATCGAAAGAATTAAACACATTTTCTAGAAGCAAATCCAGTGTGCAATGATTGATATTTCAAATAACAGTCGATAAGGTAGTGTTGACAATGTATTGATTCCGATATTATCATCAATCAAGCTGATATATAATTTTTCATTGGAAAACAGCATTCTCATCCCCGTGTAAACCCCAATCTCAGGATCAAAAGATGTAGAAGATTTGAAATATCTCCAGACGCTACAAAACATTTTCATGTTGATTTGTTGAAAATATGAACAGGATGTTCATAAAATCAGATGTGGAATCATCTGCGACTGAAAGATAAACTTTAGTCACTATCTTCCATCGTCAAGATAACCTCTTGTGGGGTATTCATGTTGAAAAGGGAAACATTCTCAATTAAATGTTTCCCTTTTCAATTATCATGTTATCTGACACAAATAAAAAAAAAAGATAAACCAAACTGGTTTTTTTAAGTCAGATTCAATTTGGATAATTTCTCAGGGAATTCCAAAAGTAAGAATTCAGAAACGCATGAAGTAGCAATTCCATCGATGGTTGGTTACCTAACATTCTTTTATTTATTTCTATTTGTTATATACTAAGGTTGTGGCTAATTATTCCTGCGAAGGCAAGGGTCGTGGTTCAGTCATTGATAGAAAAACCCTTAAAACATATTATAGAGGAATTTAATGGCGCATAAAAGGATAGAGTTGGTTTAAAGTTATCAGTTGGAGCGCCATCAAGAGCTACAAAGATAATAAACCACCTCATACTCTGTAAAAATTACGGTCGGGGGACCCCACATCGAACGTCTTTTACACGGCTTTTCGGTAGGTGTTGACTGGTAGAAATCGTCACTTGATACCAAGCAATACATACCTATATATCCCCTTTTCCAAACTCCTCCACTACAGTAAAAGATTATTTTATTCTAGATAATACTATTCGTTATATTATATGTCAAATTGACGTGCCACATATTCAATGTAAAACCAGTAATCCAACTTAGGCATCCACAAAACATAAAGAAATCGTAATGTCCAGAAAAGGATATAATCATCTAAACACACATTATATAGAAAGATAAATAGAAGCAAAAAATATCTTACGTATTACTCAACGATAATATCCGACTTGTATTCGTAAAGATATCCTACCGCTCATGTAGCAAAGGGATAATATCATAATGCTGGGGTTTTTATCAAGAGGTAATATAATATATACTGAGGGTTTTATCGCTCTCAAAAATTTTTGAAATTTTTAAAACATTTGCCTGAAAATTTTACTGGGTGCGATTTGCTGTGTATCGTAAATGCATCAAAATTATGATAATTTTGCATAACAATGATGTTGTCAAATAACTGCAGAGTTCATTTTTCATTTATGGAGAAAGAGCCGACACTTTTTGCATTTCCCTGTTTTCCTATAAAGAGGAATTAGATGTGTTAACATATAATTCTGACAGGACCTAAGTGTCGTTTATCGCAAAACAATTTTCAAAAGATCAACTAATTGGTTTTATCCACTATATACAGTATAAAACAGCGAGAAGACGTTTTATCACTATAAAACTGACCAGATTGGTTCTCTGATAGCCATCTGATTGGTTCAAAAATAGCGGAAATAGTCGCTCAAGATTTTTTAAATTTTCGAAAACATTTTGCGGAAATTTTACCGAGAGTGTGCAGCCTTATTATCTAATTGAACCATGAAAGCGAAGCTTTGGAGTGGTTTAATCTTTGATAATGGAACACAAATTACACGAGTTAGACCCTAGAGGCAAAATAATTGAGGAAAATAAAAAACGGCGGAGTCATATTCAAAACTAGTTAAATCACCAGAATTAATGTTTCATGTAATAATTTTCAACGGGAAGTTACAACAATTCTTTTTGATCCAAATCAGAAGAAATCGTGTCGAATAATAACCGTTTCTAAATACTTCGTTTTACAGACTCATTTCTTCCTTAATAATAATTCACGCCCTTGAACTCACCCAAAAACCTAGAAATATATATATATATATATATATATATATATATATATATATATATATATATAGTTTTCGCTATCAGATCAAATATGTTTATCTGGAACCGATTAAAAAAGGTTCCCTTGTGGTATGGGATCGAACCGAGCCTACTGCATGAGGGACTATCATGTGCTAGCCATTCTGCCGTATTAATTGAATAGGGCATAACTGCATACTTCTTTCTGCAGTGGGTCAGTTTGTGTAAGATTCACTGTGTCATGCATACATTTCAATTATAACGGACATATATGATTTTCATTAAAGAATCAATTCTTGCATTACCTTTACTATCATTCGACCTATTCCGTTAGGTTCATCATAATAAAAAGACTTTTTGAGAGTTACGCCCATTTTATATAATATATTCATAACTGCTTCAGGAAACATCACATTTCTACTTGGATTTACTGTCGTCTTTCTGTTGGTTGATGCATAAAGAATGAAGTTCCCTTTGTTCCTCAGTTTCCATAGACTATTACTGTTTATTTATGTCTTGGCGCAAATTGGCATCGATCATTTGTGATGTGCATTTTTAGCTGGCTGCAGTTGATGTTTTTCTCTATCTTCAACTGGCTGACGTTCTTTCACAGAAGTATCATACTTCTTTCTCCTCCCTGATCTTCCCTTCTTGAGTGTAAGCTGAGGGTATTCTACGTATTATACGTTACCCAAAACTTTGTTAAAAATTTCGCTCGCAATTGAATGTCGTTTGGAGGCAATACACCGCCGTTGTCATCGGATTCATTATGAGAAGGTGAAAGAAGCAACCAGTTGGATATCACTTGGAATTTTTATTTTCTTGTTTGATAGCATGAGAATGTTTTGTATCCACTGGAAGCAACTATATCTTCAGTCCCAACGATATTTGAATCCTCAGAGCTTTACTACTCGTATCCTTCGTTCCACAATTATTGACTCACCATAGGGAGGGATAACGCTTTTTGCCCACGTGACGATTTCTAGCAGTCAACACCTACCACCAAACCGCGTAAAGGAACTGCATTCAAAATACACATCTTAATATAAATAATCGACTAAAATTAGACATTTTGTTCTTGAATCTTATGGGATTTGTTGGGAAACATCCACGGGACAGATACATTCAAGCTCACATGTTTGTGTTATCATTCGACCTAATGGAAAATGGACCGTTGACGATTTCCTCCACCGGAAATTTATCATATTGGTAACTTCCACCACTCTTGGAAATCCTCTAGATCTACAACAGCCTCCTATGATCTCCCAAACCTATTATATGCTTAACTCGGCCCGATATCCATTTCACAATATCAAACAGAACAGCTTTTTGTACGAATAAAGTTGTTCCTGGTCTTTGTCTATTTCAATTGTGTTGTTTTGGGGCTTATGGAGGCTAGAAACCTTTCCACGTCGAACTTTCCAGATCAACTATGTCCGCCCTCATGCGCATTGGTAACCCTTGTCTAGTCCCTTCTTGTCAATAGGCTTCATAGGTTAGACTTTGGTCTTCTACATTGTATCCGAGTTGTGGTTTTGCCTCCCCAAAGGTTGTGAACCTCAGCCCTTGACAAACCTTCACACCGACTTTGGTACGCTGCACGAGGGACTACCCATATTCCTAGCGAAGACCCACTTACATATAGTTGGTACTGATAGTGATGCTACATGAATCTGGTATAATGACTCAGGGTTACGCCCCAATTGACCTCGGTGTCATTATGAGGGAAAACATGACGGGATAATATCAATCGCATACACACAGACCTCAATATAATCAGAATCTGAATTGTGCAAAGAGGCATAAATGTAAATCCTAGCAAAACAGTGCGACTTCCATTCACAAAGAAGCGTAAGTATGAACTGGAAGCCCCAATCTTCGAAGGAACTCAGCTTACTTTTCCAATGACTAACATGGAACAGTCATATTACAAATATTCTTTCCGAGGCTACAGCAGCGGCAACTTAGACGTGCCTAGGTTTTCGGCAGAACTTACATGGGGTTTGAAGCCAAATATTATTTACTGGTTATGTCAGACGATTATAGAACCAATGTGGTCACCTATGCATCATCAGTATGGTGGACAAAAAACCAACAGCACTCGGTACAAATCAAGCTGCAGGAAGTGCAGCAGTTAGCCTATCTGGGAATCCACAGGTTACAATATTCACGTACTTACTGCAGCACAAGGGTAATGCTGAATCTTCCGTCAGTGCACTTGTGTGTAATGGAAGAAGCAGCAGAAAGTGGTCTTCCAGACTACACCAGGTAACAAACTTGAAGGCACAAATCTGAATAATCTGGAAAATATTTCCCCAGAATATAGGTACAAACCATCCAGATATTATTATGCAAACTAGGCACGACTTTGAATTGAATTATGGGTGGTTGCATAAACAACCACCATATATTCACAACAGACAGGCCTCAACTAAAAATGCATCAGTATGGTATATTGAAGGTTCAAAATGAACGGAAGGGCTGGAGTAGAGGAGTAACCGGTCCTACTTTTAGGCTCTCAAAATCCCTAACAACAGAAACCCATACTATAGGAATTTGCTCCCAATAATTCTTTGAAAGAGGCTTCATGAGGGACGGAAATGAACACTAAAAGCTCTGCTGAAGTCACAAACCTGTTTTATACTGACTTGGGACTGCACCAAACTCTCTCCCTAAGAAACTGGCTACGAACAATAAAGGTTACTCTGATGTGGGTGCCAGATCACAAAATTGAAGACAATGAAGGAGCGACCAGCCTTGCTTAGGAAGTGCTTGGAACCCTTTTGTGGTCTTTCAATGCCACTTCAACGGGAGAGGTTCAGGGCAGAGACAAACGAGGAAAGGCTTCTGAGCCCATCATAAAAAGAAGCTGAACAGCTTCTCCGAATCGGACAAGAAGACTTGAAACTGGTAGCAGGACTACTCACTGGACATTGTCCTCTGAGGTATAACCTAAAAATTGATAGATCAGACAGTGAACTGTGCCGTTACTGCGAAAACTTCGCTATAACTGCTTTTGCCGACTACCAAGCGCTGTTTTTACCAAAAGGCCTTGGGTGATCCAAGGGGTTTCACTAACGCCCTCAGGCATCAGAACTTAGCTCCTCCAGATTTTGGACCTAGATGAATGGTGATGTACAAAGACCTCACAGGTCGAAGAACGGAAGGCTGGAAAGCCATTTTCAACCTCCCTACAATCTCCGACGTTTTTTGACTCTACAGATCCCAAACTGCCAGTCTAATTTGTCCTATTCTGGCGACTTGTTTCTCGTGTTTCATCCCATGTTCGGATGTCAGTTTCAAGTAGAGTTTCCCTGTACTTACAAAATGGTTCAGGGCCATTTAGAGCACGATCTGGCCCCCTCTCGAGCTAAAGAGTCTCTTCGTTGCCCTCATGTCTAGGGATGTCTGGAACCCACCCACTCCGGAGTCAAACAAGTTTGAGAGTATATGCGTTTGCAGATTCACTTATTGCTCCTATAACAGTTTGGCTATCAGAGTGGATGGAAAGTGTTTTTCT
This sequence comes from Gonioctena quinquepunctata, assembly GCA_018342105.1. Taxonomy (NCBI): domain Eukaryota; kingdom Metazoa; phylum Arthropoda; class Insecta; order Coleoptera; family Chrysomelidae; genus Gonioctena; species Gonioctena quinquepunctata. The sequence continues at coordinate 169,218 of JAFIRS010001996.1, forward strand.
CAAGCTCTTGTCTTAATAACTCTTCTGTGCAGTGGTGTATTGCAGCATTTTCTGCCTGGATTATGGTCACCTACTTACCCAAGCTCAATTGAGATTATTATACAAGCTTGGGTATTTATATATATATATATATATATATATATATATATATATATATAACAGATATATACAGTGCGCGTCAAAATTATGGAAAAATTCTGATATTTCACCAAACTGTGTACTTTTGACAAAAATGCTGAAATAAGTCGATTTTATTTTGAAATACCGATTTTTTATATATTCTAAAAGGGTTATGTCACTGGTTTTGACATGATGAGCGTAATCAGTAATTTTTTGAATTGGAATAGATGTCTTGGGATACCCACTCATCTAGAAGGCCTTTCAATTTACTGCATTCAATGATAATAATTAATTAAATATTTTTACAGGGTGAACAAAAATTAATATTTTATTTTAATAAGAGAATAACTTTATATCCAACAAAAATAGAACAGTTAAATACAAGATGTTCGAAAATGCCATCCACCAGTCTCTTGACAATAAGCAAATCTACGGACACATTCCTCTTGCACATTGCAGATAACTTCCGGAGTAATTCTGGTAATTTCAGTCCTAATCGATTTTTTCAACTCCTGGTAGATTTTGCAGCTATCTACACATAGACCTTCGATTTCAAATAACACCAGAAAAAATCTAGGGGGTAAGATCTGGAGATCTTAGGGGCCCACTCTATCGGTCCGCGTCTACCAATCCATCTCCCTACAGAGAAACAGTTTATTCAAAAGTCCCGCGAACATCACGTGCATAGTGCGGTGCACCATCTTGTTGCAACCAAATACTTTCATTTTGGTGAGTTAGGATTATTTGGCGCTTACTTGGGAAAAGCTATATTTTTTATTATTATTACATTATGATTATGAAATTCTTGTATTGTCATCGGTCCTTGATATGTGTGACAATTTTCAGATTATTCAGGAAGATTGTTGGAAGTGGGTGAATATTTACTTCAAGATTGTATTACATTTGTGGAGTTATTCAGCTACAAGTAAAGATAATAAAAGCGTGTTAAAATGCAAAATTTACTTTTTGAGCCAAGGCTCTCTAACCCCTTAGACTGCCCTGGCAGACTAGTGATCAGTGCTCTACTACAACAATGGATCTTTTTCCAAATAGTTGTACCTAGTCTGAAATGGAAACAAAAGACAATCACAAATTAATGCCATAATAGGCAAGGGGTTCAAAAAATGTCAGTTGTATCATCAAAATTCCCCCCCCAAATTCAAAATTGAAAGGTTCTGAAATAAACTATGCTACTTTGGGAAATCCAACGCATAAAATTTTTAATTTTCATTGGATGCGGAGATAGAACCAGAACTCAAAAAGAGGTATCGACTTGTTCAATGCGAAGTATCCAAATAGATCTATCAGTCGTTGAACAGTCGGTAAGATTGAGAAAAATTTGGAAAACTGGTCATATCAAACATATTCCGAGTGCTGGACGCCCAAAAAATAGGAAAACGGGGAACTTGATGTTCTTTGGTGCAGAGAATAATCCCTCACAAACTTCACGACAAATTCAGCAGACCTTGACATATCCCAAAGTTCTATATTACGTATTCTAAAAAGCGAAAAGTACCATCCATACAAAGTACAGCTACATCAACAACTCAATTTGATAGTCTCGATCCCGTGTGGAGTTCTGTGAAATAATTCAGGATTTGTGAACCACAATCCGTTTTAAAAAACAAATTCTGTTTTCCGATGAGGCTACGTTTTGCCTAAATTTTTGGAGTAGGAATAACCCCTCACTGGATGATGGACGGCATACCAATACCCTCAGAAAGTCAATGTTTGGGCAGGAGTAATAAAGGGCGGATTTTTGGGCCCCTATCAAGGAAAATTAAGGGCGTTACTTGGAATTTTGAAATGAACTAAACCCCCCTAGCCTTGCCGATTTTTTTCCAAACGCCAACAATCCTAACTCACCAAATGGAAGGTATTTGGTTGCAAAAAGATGGTTACCCCCCACTATACACGTGATGTTCGGAGTTTTTGAATAATTGTTTTCTACTCTAATGTAGAATGTTCTGTTCTTTTTTGAATTGTTGGTATCCGTATATCTTCCCCAAAATTGTTTTTTTCCATACAAAGCTGCAGCACTTCAAAAAGAACACTTGACTGGTTGGGTTGTCTTCAATCATAACTCAAAATAAAGTCCCTGAATTTTGGTCAAAATTGAACCATCCTAGGGGTGAATGATTATATCGGTTATGCGGTGGACCTTCCTGGATCCATCACCCATGAACACGTTAGCCTGTCCCAAAATTCAGGGTTAGGGGGGGGGAGGGGCGAAAGCACCACTTGCTGATCAAGAAAACATTACCACAGTTACTTTTGGTCTTTGATGAGTCTGGGATACGGGTATTTGCATTCCTTCGAAACTGGGTGGATCTTCCCTCCGGGTCGTTTTGCATACCAATTCGTCGTAATTGATGAGTGGTTCGGGAGAGTCTCGGCGAGCTCTGCAGAATAGTCTTTGATAAGTGCGATGTCACAGCTACTAAAACCCCCCGGGCATCTTTTGTGTCCTCATGGGATTTCTAAGATATATGCATCTTTGCATTTTTTGAATGATATTTCTCAGATCGAACTTGGGGGGGGTCTTCAGTCAGCTTTTATCCAAGACAATCATTAATTATCTTCTCTCCTTTGGGCAGAGAAAACAGGTGGACACCGATTTTATGTTGGTGTTTACCATTTGGGGTTTTTCTGGGTAGGCGACTTGGACGCCAAGCTGCTTCTCCACAAACTCTTTTCCTTCACATACTTAGTATTTTCCACACTCCTTTAGTACAGCAAAGATGAAAGGTGTTGTGACATAAAATCTGAAATGCTGGCTGGCTGAAAAAACTGCATAACTGATTCAAGTTTTATATGAAAACAATAATGATTTTTATGTTCTCAACTTGGCACAGTGGTCCTTTACTTGGGACAAGGGGTCTCAACTCAGGCAGTGTCGACCTCTCCATTTCAATCCTTGTTATACCAACAAGAGAAGTTGATAACGTGACGAAACATTTCTCAAAACCTCAAAACCCCAAGGGAAAAAAGCAAGGGCCAGTGCCGTAGTAATTCACCAAAATAACACAAATTCCGTAGATTCCCTAAAATACCTCCCACACACCTCCCAAACCGTCCACACTTCGAAATCAATATATAACGAAATATCAAACAAAACTGATAAGATAACCCCCGAGAGGTAACCACAAACAGCCACACTGATATTACCATCACTTCTGAAATTTCCCAAAAAATATCCAAAGTTAGAGAAGGTCCCAAATTAGGGCACTTTTTGTACCAATTTCGACTATCAATATTTTAATCACTTCCTGTTTCCACTATGATCACCAACGGGAATGTTTTTAAACTAGTAAACTATCAATACACAGCAATCTTTTCCGGGCCCCTTTTTCCTGAATTATCTTGAAACGGAAAGTTATTTGCTGTAATCGTTCCTTATTTTTTCTTATTTTTTAAGTAACTGATAAACTCAGTTACCACTGTCCAAAAGAAACGCCATTTATCGACTTGAAGTTTGGTTATTTTCGATTCCCATTCTTTTGAGAAGAAAAAAAGGAACAATTTTTGATAATGGCCTTTAACTCAAAAGAAAACATTTCATAACAACTAATTGATTACTTTTGTATACACCCCCGGGCATCACTTTCGCCGTTCATCCATGCTGGCATCCATGCTTTGGGTGACTCAGGGGCTAATTCATTAACCGTCGAAAAAAATGAGTGTGGAGGAGCAACAGTTTGAGAACTGAATAAAAAAGGGTCGAAGAAGATCACGGGGGAATTTGAAGAAGCATTTGCAGGGGTTCCTCAACTAATTATATGGGCAACCCAAATCAGCCCCCATCTTCTACATTAAAACACAATGAAGGTTATTAATAGCTGGAATAAATTTTGCATTTGATATAGAACAATAAGTAAATTCATTTTTTTGTTCAAAATGAATTCTGAAACTAAGTTTTCTTTCCTTATAGAAACTGAGCTGTGTGAAGACTGCATTATGGCACCAGTAATATAATAGATCCCTCACAACGCTAGTGCGTTAATATGGCTCATTACTGAAAAGGAAAACATTCTCAATTGAATATTGATAGAAAAATTTTCTGTGAATTGAAAAAATCCACGATTAAAATGAATACCCCGCAAAGAGGTTATCTTGACGATGGAGAATAGTACTAAGGTTTTATCTTTCAGTCAGATGATTCCACATCTGATTTTATGAACATCCTGTTTATATTTTCAACAAATCATGGCTCATTACATTATTCAAACGAACCAAAAGGCTCTTACCGATTGGTCGTAGATGAAATGAGGAAAATGAATTAACGGTTGTGAAGGATGACTCACATCAAGAGTTTCTGATTTATAACTGGAATTAAATTCATTTAGTGGAGTAATCATGTAGTGTTAGAAATAAAACAGCCTATCAGCATTTGATATTAACAATAGAGTAAATTCATTGTTTCGTTCAAATAAATTCTCAAACTTCTTCCTTATAGAAACTGAGCTGACTTCATTTATGGCACCAGTAATATAATAATTCCCACACCTAGTGCGTTAATATGGCTCATTACAATATTTAAACGAACCAAAAGGCTCTTACCTGATTGGTCGTAGATGAAATGACGAAAATGAATTAACGGTTGTGAAGGATGTCTCACATCAAGGTTCCTGATTTATAACTGGAATTAAATTCATTTAGTGGAATAATCATGTAGTGTTAGACATAAAAACAGCCTATCAACCAGTCTATCTACGTTTGCAGTTTTGTAATTGAAATGGATGTTAGACTTATATGAATATTTATGACAAGGAACTCGACAATGCAGACAAAATTCATACATAATTTATGACTATGGGTTTGGGGAAAACGCATATTGACGATTTAAAGTAGATACTGTTTCCTTCAAAATTCACTGTTCACCGAAATATACTTTTGTTTTGATCTGACTGGTTTTAGTATATTTTCTGAACTTTCATTGAATCATTTTTGTATCATTGAGGAAACATTAGAAGTCCTTTAGAAGTAATTTTTACTATTGGTTAGAGACGTTAGTTTTTGAACTTCAATTCACAGAGTATTCTCATTTTGAATGAGAGCTTTATAACATTAATTATTTATGTTTGAAAGCTCAAGCTGTGTTTTATTTTCATTATCATGGTACACCTCTCTCTAAAAGGAACTCAGTATACATTTTGATTAATAAAAGTATAGAGTTTGTCAGATATTTTATATCAAAAAAGACATTACTATTGAAAAAATCTAATTCAGATTATTTGTTTCATCAATAACTATCAACAGCAATCAGTTGATTGATTCAATTTTATCAAATATCATGTGTTGTAACCATTCTGGTGCAACTTCTCACTATTATTTCAATTGCAAAATTGTACAACAAACTCCAAAAATCCACATAGCTGACTTCATTACCACCTGTTTTACTAAAAATATTATAATTATCAACTGTGTCTGACAATCCGTAAATAATATACGATTTTGTAACAAATATCAATTGAGGAGAAGCATAGACTTCCCTTCGCGACATACACTCATTTCAACAGAATTAACGTGATCTCCCAATTTAAACCAAACCGAAACATGTGGACACAGCAGAAATTGAATTCAGATACAATTGGGACCAATTGAGTCACTGTTTAATATGCTTTGTGAAGTTGTATAGAGGTGACAATCCAAAAATCCAAAGACAAAACATTTTGTAAAATTACTATGGCAGACTCAAATATACATTCTATTATAGAATGCCAGACAATTCCTAGGTAGAGAATACATGAATTTTATAATAAAAAATCTCCCAAATATTCGTTTTTAGATTTATTGCAGTTCAAGGTGATTTTCTCTGATAACTGCCTATAATTAATGGAAAGACTCATTCAAATATAAATTTAGGAGAAAACAAAAGGCACTCACATCACTGAATGATTTTTACTAAAATGGGCTAACAAAACGGCGACACTGTTTCTACTATACAATAGCTTCTTCAGGTGGAGATAATGCAGTATTATCTCCACCTGTCCATCAGAAAAGAAGGTAGGGGTTTCAATCAAGACACAAAAGTATACAATATGGTATTCAATGCTTGAGTGTTCTTTGGACAGGTATTGTTCAAAGATTATAATCTAGCTTTATATTTCTCCCACTATGAACGTATCATGAACACCACTACTGAAAAAATGGGATTTCTCTTCAAAGTAGAAATGAGAATGCCATTTACAAGTTGAATAATTAGCAGGTTTTTGAGCACTCCTTAGGACTGAAAAATTCATTCATTCAGTATTGAAGTTTTTTGTAGGGTTTTGTAGTGGTCATCTACAAATTATTGATAGATCTTTCTGGGTTTCGAATATTCTACATGTACTCTCTGGATATATAGAGCTTCTCAGGTCCATTAACTAGGAACCACAGTGATCCACTCTTGAGACTGTGTCTTGAAAATCATTTCGTTTATTCAATTTCACATTATTCTAGCGGTGCGTTGTTCAGATTTACCCGATGCCACATTACCAATAACTTTTTTCTGTAGATATCAGGTGATAGTGTTAATCCGTTGAACGTATGTTTATCATTATGTATTATACTTTCCCTTCACGACTCCATCAATCTGGTAAATATTTATTGTAACCCATTTTTTATATTTTATAGGGGACCTTGAGAACTGCCTTGAAATTCAAATTGTTCTTTGAGTAACTCAAATGGATATTCTTATGCCGATCAGAACTTTTGGTTTTGGAAGTGGGCTTTCGTAGAATTATAAGAATAAGAATAACTTTATTCAGGATGAAAAATACAGTTTACAGTGATAGGAAAAACGAGTCAAGTGGATGAAGTTAAGTGAGCGATAAGTGCTGATGCATTTGTTTCGCGTTAAAAAAGTGGTTGTTGAAAAAGAGTAAATTCAAAGTGTAAGTGCAAAATTTGTACGCACATCCGCCCATGCTCAACTGAGGCGGGTACTGTCTGGGGCATGATGCAGTAAGAGGTGTAAATTTTTATCCCACTCTACTTGCCTAATGTTAGCGAATGATTTCAAAATGTTTAGAACAGTAAGAAATCAACATGACTGTACTCAACTTCAACAAGACTTAAATTGCGTATGTAAATGGTTTGACATAAATAAAATGACTCTGAACATTGACAAATGTGCTGTGATAACTTTCACCCGTAAAGTTAACTATCTACAATGTTCTTATTCTCTTGAAGATTCCGAACTACGTAGGCAAAATGAGTGTAAGGACCTAGGAGTTATTATCCAGTCTAATCTCAAATTTAACAAACATTTCACATTCGTTATTAATAAAGCTTACAAAGTACTTGGCTTTGTAATAAGAAATACAAAATTTTTCAAAAATAGTAATAACATCATCACCTTATACAGTACTTCAGTTAGGCCCCACCTTGAATATGCCTCTGTTATATGGTCACCACAGGATGACATCAATGAAGATGCAATAGAAAAGGTTCAAAAAAGATTTTTGCGATACCTATATGTTCGTAAATACAATGCATATCCTCATTTGGTATCCTATCAAAGTATGCTAGAAAGTTTTAACCTGGTGTCGCTTGAAAGGAGGAGACTGGTTCAGGCTGCACTTTTCATCTATTACATTATCAACAACATCAAATACAATGGTCTCTCATTAATTAACACTGTCAAAATTACAGTACCCAAAATAAACTTGAGAATGAACAGAAAATTGAATTTCTCCACAAATCCTACGGATTGCTCACCAATAAACAACATGCTACAACAATGTTATTCCCTTGTTGATAAGTATGACTTAGATTTTTACATGTCCTGTCCTAAAACTATTAAAGCTTGTATGCTGTAAAATTTTATAAATTCGACTCTTTTTCGAGTTTTCTCTTCCCAGTATAAGTTAGTTTTAAGCACTTTGTGAGTATTCTATTCCTAGTATGAGTTAGTTTTAAGCACCTCAACCTTACATGTTGTTACATTTTGATGTGTTTGTAAGTGAAACTAAATGAATAAATTATCTGTTAAAGTTCATTCCGTGACTTTTCTAACAAATTGTTGTCTCTCTCAAAAAGGAACAACTTTTTTTTTTCACAGTTGTTTCGATGTTATATATTTTATAATTTTTGGTAATGTGTTATACAATTAAATTGCAGAAAAGGAGAACGCTCTTTGTGAAATCGATTTTTTCACGAATTGTCGTGTGTTATATTGGTGGTTTCTGAATTTGATGTGTTACGATGAAATGATATCTTGCGCTGTTACAGAAGAGTATAATTGCCTTATATCCATCATTTTGACATTCTTTATTTGAAAGATCTAACGGGAATATCGAATTTTTAAATTATTAGTTTGAGAACTCGTCTTTGTAGTATTTCTAAAGCACTTATATGGGCTCGCACAGCTGAATCCCAGGTAATTATACCGTACCTCAAGTGGCTTTAAACAAGTGAAAAATACAGTAATTTTGGCTTTCTGGATGTTAAGCACTTGTTTAAACAACGAAATTTATAAAGGACTGTTTGTAGTTTTTTAATAACGTATCATATATGACGAATCGTATTGTAAATGAGAATTATGGGAGCTTTAAAAAAGTTACATGGGCAATTCCACAGCAAAACCCATTTATCATTGCTGTGAGATACACATGAAGAGCTCCTAGAAAACTCGAATTAATCTTTGAGTACTAATATGTCACAATCGCTAGATGCCAGATCTTATTTATATAGGGCCTCGGTTGCTTTCCATATGGAATTCATAGCCACATTTTCAGACAGTTCTTATGAGTATTTTTCTTCGGAAGATAGTCCACACATTTTCCAGGGTATCCCCAAATTGGGTCATAAAATGCATCCAGAAGATTGCTGTGCCAAAGTAATTTTTTTTTCTGTCTTTGTTTTCTCAGACGCAGTAAGAAATCGTATGAGCCATATTCATATCATTTTCTACTAGAATTCTACATATTCTTCCACGTTCCAGATTGCGATCTACTTAAATTTCCTTCAGTTGTGAATCTTCCATCGATAACAAACGAATCAAGTTGTGCCTTGTTACTCGTTTGTCAGTCTTGTTCAGTGAGTAAGAATCATGAGCATTAGTATTATTGTATTTGTTTCAAAATATTATAAAAACCTAGCAGGAACAAAGTCTGTATTTTTCTTCCAGATTAGGTTGAAAAAGTGCACATAAATTGTATATCTGTCTTATGGTTTATTTTATCTAAATCAGGAAGTATCACTTACCTCTTACTTTATGCACAAATGACACTGATCAAGAAGAAAATTTAGCGTGATCTCAAACTGAACATGTTTTGATTATTTCTTCCAAGTAATTCAATGATCTTCGTTTATTTGGCGCCGACTCAAAATTAGTTACTTACATTAGTTCAGGAGCTTAGTTATTGACATTAAACAGATTCATTTAATTTTTGCTTTTCAGTTTCTTTTTTCAATTCAATTTAAAAAAATTATTGGAAAATTTAAATTTTTTAATTTTATGTGGCTGAAATATACGAATTGCTACCTACCCAATTTGTATTACTGTTGAAATACTTACTCACCCACCTTACTTCAACTATCAACTGTTATATTGGAAAAGCCTCTAACCACTGTTTGATGATCAACTCTAGTAAATCTAAAGTCATTGTGGTTGGGTGTTGCGTCTTGACGCATTTGTTTTTTTTTGTTATTATAATTATAATTAATTTTGCCAAGGGATTTTATATGTATATTGTATATTTCAAATGGGAATTTTTCATTTGCATTATTCAACTCTTTCGACCTTATTTTGCGCGTGAGGTATCACACAGACTGATATAGTCACTTGTGGGAGTGGGAAAATGAGACGGAAGAGGAGAAATGTGAAGATAGACATTGAGTTCCTAGATCTTATGGAAAGAACATAGCATTTTAGTTTTTTCTCGAGTTTGTGTTTTCTCATTGATATAACGCTTATTACTCAAGATATTCCTCATCCTTAGAATTAGTGTAAATGTGATTAGCGACGGTACCGCCAGGAAGACTAGACGAAGTATCTATTGACTGAAGATCAGATTCCCTGACGGAGGCACATGGGTGAGTGACACTTTGATCAGTTCTGTGTGTTTGCGAATTTACCACAAATTAATATTTATACAGTCCACTGAACGAACATTTTTTGATCCTTGCGAAGCCGGATTCACTTTGGTTTATTTCGCAACAAGTGAAAGATTCAAATTTGAAATAATTTCGTCAAGTCCCTTGGCAGCCATTGATTTATAATATCTTCATAGCCATTCATAAATAAGTAGCGCATACTCCCTACCTTCCTTAAGTACCGTATAGTATTGTCATATGCACATAAATTAGCGCACCTACGTCACGTATTATTTACCTCTTGGGGCCACACCGACTTCGACACCTGGGAACGACCTTGAGCTTCTCAGCTGAGCGAAATAAGTAGGTAAATTTACGATTCCAATATATTTCTTCTGTTAACTCGATTTGGAATTATTATAATTTGCTGATTGGGAAAAATTTTAATGATTATTGCGCGGTTGTTCTCGCATCTCACTTAATTGCAATTTTAACTCGCTCTGAACAATTTGAACTCTCATTTCTATTATGTCTGTAGAAGCTAGGAAATTGAAATCTTTCATTGCTCAAAGAGAAACAGAACTCATAAAACTTAGTGAATTGAAAAGGGTGGCGGATCAAGCATTGATCGATAATTCAATTCATAATAACTTTAAATGCCGCTATAAACACATAGAAGTGTTGTGTAGTAATTTTAATAGCATTCATTCGAATATTTTGAGTCAGGTTTCTGGTCAAGACAATGCTGATTTAACCTCTCACAATCGAATACTGAAAGACTTCGATGGGGATTATTATCATATTCAGGCAATTTATACCCAATTATTCGAGAATGATCCAGTTTCAGGTGCTAGTTCAACCAGAAATTGTAACATTAAACTTCCTAAACTTGAACTTCCCATTTTCGATGGGGATATGAAAGAATGGCAAACTTTCATTGATATGTATGATTCGATGATACATACTAACGATTCTCTATCTAACATTGATAAATATAACTACTTAATATCTTCATTGAAGGGTAACCCGCTTTCAATTGTAAAAAGTACCCCACTTGTGGGACAAAACTATATTGTTGCCTACAATTCGTTGAAAAAAGGAATTACGAAAATAAAGATTAATAGCAGCATCCCACTGGCATTCGATTGAAAGCACAAAAAAATAAATTCTTCAGAAAACCTCATGGCTTTGCGGCATCTTCTGGATACCTTTTCTGAAAAACCTCGCGATACTTGAAAATTTAAGTTTTCCCGTGAAACAATGGGATTTTGTATTATTCAATATGCTGTTTGATCGTCTGGATACTGATGCTCAAAGGGATTTGAACTCGAATGTTCCTCAAGTTTACAAGTGAACAATTACTATGTAACCTTGAAGATTTTTAGAAAAACAATGTAATGCGATGGATAACGTTGCTTTATCGAATCAAACTCAATAAAAAAATTGATAAGTCAAATTTCAAGACGACATCCCCTATTTTCAATAAGGTGATGAAATCGAAAGCCAGTGCTAGTTTTATTGTTAATTCTTCTTCAAACCCCAATACTTGTCAGTTGTGTAACAAAGATCACCACATTTATAATTGCCCAACATTCTTATCAAGTTCTCCAAAGGAAAGGTACAATCTGGTAAGGGTAGAAGGTGGTGTACAAATTGTTTGGGAACTAAACATACTGTCTCTCATTGTACCTCTAATTCTCTGTGCCGAAAATGTTCACTTTCTCATCATACTTACTTACATTTCGATTTTAAAACTCTCAAAGGACCCCTGTCGATGATATGAACTCTGATTCTAACAACCCGGTCCATGCAATTCCAAATAATCCGTACCCCAAACCCAAACTGTCTCTCAGGTGAATTTATTTTCGAACATTAAAAGTACAGTTTTACTCTCAGCTGCCATGATTGAAGTGTTAGATTCTCGTGGAAAATACCAACCTGTTCGCGTTCTTTTAGATAGTGCAAGTCAGTGCTCCTTCATTGCGAAAAATGTTGCGATAAACTAGGGCTCACTCGTATGGAAATGTCTATTGATATTAAGGGTGTTGGACAAATACATTCTTATGCAAATCAAGGGGTTTCGTGTACCATTAAACCTAGGGGTGAAATTCAACCTATTTTACCTGTAGATCTTGTAGTGCTTCCTCAAATCTGCTCGAATATGCCTTGTACAAATATATCAATTGACAAATTCAGTAATTTTGCGAATCTTAAACTTGCTGACCCAAATTTTAATATTTCACGCCCCGTGGAGATGTTGTTGGGAGCACATGTTTTCGCACACATTATTAAAGGTGGGAGCCCGCAAATTCCAATAAATGAACCTGTAGCCCTCGACACGATATTTGGGTGGATAATTATGGGAAAGGTCAATTTTCCATCGGCAGAGGTCAACACATTCTTTACTAGTTGCGATAGTAATTTAGAAAACTTAGTTAAACGATTATGGGAACTTGAACAATTTCCGTCAGCTGCCGTATCGTCACCTGATGATATCTTAGCTGAAACAATATATAACCAAACCTTATCGCGAACCGATTCTGGCAGATATATAGTTGCTCTCCCGTTTCGGTATTCTGAACCAATTTTCGAAGATTCTCGAGATATTGCTTTGAAACGTTTTCAATCTCTGGAGCGCCGTCTTCTGAAATCTCCTGAACTTTATGCCCAATATTCTGAATTCATGGAAGATTACATCTCTTCTAATCACATGGAATTGATTTCTGGAAATGCAATGTGTTCTCGCTCTTATTATATTCCCCACCATTGCGTCTTGAAACCAGAAAGTTCCACTACTAAATTGAGGGTGGTGTTTGACGCCTCTTCAAAATGTTCAAATGGTTTGTCCTTGAATGACACTCTCTTACGAGGGCCCAAATTGCAGCCCGACCTAGTTAATATTCTCCTGAGATTTCGCCTTCACCCTATTTGTTTTACAAGTGATATAAAACAAATGTATCGACAAATTCTTGTCACTAAGAATCACCAGGACTATCAAAGAATTCTATGGAGGTTTTCTCCTTCGGAACCTATTCAAGATTATCGACTCAAAACAGTGACGTATGGTCTGACTCCTTCTCCTTACCTCGCAATAAATACGATTCGACAATTAGCAAAGGAATATATGTATGAAAGTCCGCCCGTTGCTGGAATTCTGGAGAATGATATATTTGTTGACGATGTTGTATCAGAGTCATTCGCTACCAGAGGCACTCAAACTTCAAACAGATCTGATTCGAATTCTCGATAGGGTGGTTTTGAATTACGCAAGTGGGCGAGCAACAGTCCGAATTGCTCTCTCATTTACCAGCTTCCCTTTACAGTTACAACCCTAGGGCTTGATTTAGAACCTGATTCGGTCATAAAATTTTAGGTCTTCAATGGAACCCAGTTTCTGATTCATTTTCATACGAAGTTAAACCCCTCAATAAACCCTGTACGAAAAGATCTATATTGTCCGAATTAGCAAGAATTTACGATCCGTTAGGATTTCTTAGTCCTGTTGTGCTTTTCATAAAGAATCTCATCCAGATTTTATGGACTATTGGTATAGATTGGGATAGTGCTCCCCCTGAAGGCATAGTTAAACTTTGGTCTCAGCTTAAATCTGAATTTGGTGTTCTGTCTTCAATCCAAGTTCCCGCCTTATTATGTCATATTGTTTTCATCTTGCCAATTGCATGGGTTTGCCGATGCAAGTCAGAAGGGCTATGCGGCTGTGATTTACATCAGGATTGTGCACAGCGATCATCATATTACTACACACCTCATATGTGCCAAGTCTAGAGTATCACCTACAAAGAGAATATCTATACCTCGTCTCGAGCTGTGTGGTGCCTTGTTGTTATCTGATTTGATTTGTTACGCTCAAAGGGTTTTCAAAGAAAAACTCGAATTTTCTCAAGTTTTTGCCTATACCGATTCCACCACAGCTCTAGCATGGATACAAAGTAGTCCTCATAAATGGACATGTTTTGTCTCCAATCGTGTCACTAAAATTCAAGACAATGTCCCTCCGATCCATTGGCACCATGTGTCTTCGGAAGATAACCCGGCGGATCCAGCATCCAGGGGTTTGCTTCCATCGGAACTTCTCACTAATTCCTTGTGGTGGGCGGGGCCATCTTGGCTAAGAGAGCCCGAGGACGGTTGGCCCCCGGCCATTCTCCAGAGTTCACACTTCTTTGATACCAAAGAAGAAACACAAAAAATGTTTGCATTGCCATGGTGCAGACAGAACCCTTCAAAAGTTATTAGAAAAATTCTCATCTTTAACCAAAATCAAACGAATTCTATCGTACGTTTTACGTTTTATTCATAATATTCGATTTCCCAATAATCATAAAAATGGTGCTCTCACTATTGCTGATTTTGAGCTAGCTGAGTTGTATTTGTTAAGGTTTGCTCAGATTGATTCCTTCTCTCATGAACTTGCCCTCATTCGAAAAGAGAAACCCCTTCCCAAATGTCTCGCAAAACTAACACCCTTTGTTGATGAAAAAGGTGTATTGAGAGTTGGGGGGCGCTTAGTCTTTTCAAAATTGTCTTTTCAACAAAAACATCCAGCTCTCCTCGCTAGCAATCATAAGTTTACTGAATTAGTTATTCAGCACACACATAATAAATATCTACATCCAGGATATCAAACATTGCATCACTTACTTATTCAGAGATACTGGATATTAAGTCCCAAACGAACCATTCGTAGAATTCTGTCGAAGTGTTTTAGATGTTTTCGTGTCAACCCGTCCGCTCCACAGCCTATCATGGGTAATATTCCTCACTATAGGATTTCTCAAATAAAACCATTTTCCAAGGCTGGAGTAGACTATGGTGGTCCATTTTCCATTACGTTGCGACGAACTCGTGGTTCCAAATACACAAGGCCTATATATGCCTTTTTTGTATGCATGGCAACCAAGGCTATTCACTTAGAGTTGGCGTCCGACCTTTCGAGTGATGCCTTCCTTGGAGCGTTGCGGCGCTTCGTTTCTCGTCGTGGTTCCTGTAGTCATATATATAGTGATCAGGGAACGAATTTTGTGGTGCTGCCAGACAAATATCTGACCTGATGGAAACCGCTGTTGAGACTGAAGGTATCCAGTTCCACAGAATCCCTCCGCTTTCCCCTAATTTTGGAGGTTTAGGGGAGGCGGGAATAAAATCGGTTAAGGGCACCTCATTCGCGTGGTTGGAGAACAACTTCTCACGTATGAGGAGTTTTATACAGTTTTGACACAAATCGAAGCAATTTTGAACTCAAGCCATTAGGACCCATTAGCTCTGATCCGAATGACGTTTCAGCACTAACTCCCGGTCATTTTCTGACCCTAGCCCTCTAAACTCCTTGCCAGATGGGGGACCTTACTGATATCAAAATGGGACGTTTAGGACGATGGCAGATCGTTCAGAAAAATTCAACAATCATTCTGGTTGAAATGGCACAGGGAATACCTCCATACTCTCCTTCAACGATCAAAATGGACAAATCCATCTGTTCCTATTAGAACCGGAGTGATTTGGTTCTACTCAAAGATTACCTTTCACCCCATTGAAGTGGCATTTAGCTCGAGTAGTCGAGGAACACGGTGGTATAGATGGTATTACACGAGTTGTTACTGTCAAAACTGCTAAAGGGACACTCAAGCGTCCTGTTACGAAGGTATGTCCCTTACCTTCTATAGAACATTAGAATTTTGTTAGACTATAAGCATCTCTTGGCTTATTTTTGGGTAAACTTTCTCGCGTAATTTTAGGTGAGCGGTTATGTTGCGTCTTGACGCATTTGTTTTTGTTATTATAATTATAATTAATTTTGCCAAGGATTTTATATGTATATTGTATATTTCAAATGGGAATTTTTCATTTGCATTATTCAACTCTTTCGACCTTATTTTGCGCGTGAGGTATCACACAGACTGATATAGTCACTTGTGGGAGGGGAAAATGAGACGGAAGAGGAGAAATATGAATAGACATTGAGTTCCTAGATCTTATGGAAAGAACATAGCATTTTAGTTTTTTCTCGAGTTTGTGTTTTCTCATTGATATAACGCTTATTACTCAAGATATTCCTCATCCTTAGAATTAGTGTAAATGTGATTAGCGACGGTACCGCCAGGAAGACTAGACGAAGTATCTATTGACTGAAGATCAGATTCCCTGACGGAGGCACATGGGTGAGTGACACTTTGATCAGTTCTGTGTGTTTGCGAATTTACCACAAATTAATATTTATACAGTCCACTGAACGAACATTGGGCCCAAACATTCGAGAAAACTATTTGGAGTCAGACTAATATTCTGATACATGTTGAAAAACGTGAGTTAGTACAAGAAGCTAAGAGTCTAGGAATAATCTTGGATGAAGATCTCAAATTTGAATCACATGGTGCTCAACTTATAAAACGAGCATATTATTCATTGAAAATCATATATGGCAATAGGAGCTTTTTACCAGTAGAGTTGAAAGCCAACTTGTGCGAAGAATTGGTGCTTGGCATTTCCAATTATGGTGACGTGTTATACGGTCCATGTTTAACTCCTCAATCAAAACAAAAAATAAAAAAAATTCAAAATTCCTGATTGAGACTGACATTCGGCATCCGCAAGAGGGAAAGAATATCTCACAAACACAAGGATATTGGATGGTTGGACATGGATCAAATCGAAAACAAACTTGTCGAATGTTGACATAGATGCGATGCGATACTAGCATCATTTCTAAAATATTCTGAATTACAAAAAATCATGTTAATGCAGATAATGTGATATCGCAATCGTCGTGCCGTATGGAAAAAATACATATTTGCAGTTGCTTCATATACAGCTTTCATGAAATTGTTAAAACACTTGACGAGTTGTCAGTTTGTCTGTGTTCACCTCGTATAAACTGGAATAATAACTATGGAGTTATAAATGGGATTCGATGAATTGGCGACAATCAATGTTAAAGTGGGTTCTTATTTCCTAAGGCACAATATGTACAGTAGTGATAATATATTTGCTGGAACTCTCACTCAGTTATTCGCTTCATTATCTGGTAATTACAAAATATCAAGTGATAAATGTATTGTGAAAAGTGTATCAACGTTCTTGTGGTTCTAATTCCCAGTTTATTACAACTACTCAGTGGAGTGTATGAAAAAACTATATATTGATTAATTTTCAACTTCCGCGGAATTATGCTGCTTTTGTGAGCTTGTTGATTTGTGGTGAAAGTTAAACCCTATAGTATAGGCTAGTTCACATCTTCAGAAACATATTAATTAGAAATAATTGAAATAAGTGCGATGGCTCTATCGATTCGAAATGACGAAAAATTCATATTCGTACATAAACAATTACAAAAGTTATAAAGAAATACAGATTTGAAAAGAGAGAGGTCTAGTTTTTTGCAAATAGCTCAAAAAATGAAAGAGCAAGGAAACATTTGGAAAAAAATCTTGAAGAGGATAACATTTCCAATGAAAAAGTCCCGATTCCGCAACTCTATCTCTCTATGTTGAAAGAGATCCACGCAGCGAACTCAGCAGCGTCATGCTGCCTCGATAGCAAAAAACACCATTTTTTATAGGGCAAAATATTAATAAAAAAATTGTAATATGTAGACATTTGAAAAAAAATATTTTTAGGGAAACATTTATTTCGTGTATTTTTCGTAAATTGAGCGTGATAGTAATAACGTTATTTATTTTCCGCTTCGTGGAGATCTTACAACAATTAAACCTAACAAGACTTAGGAATTCCGATATTTCTAATTGTTATAATTTATTAGTTATTAATTTTCATATAATTTTATTGATACTGCTGTTTTCATATGTAAAACACTATTAAAAAACATTTGTTCATTTTTTTGACTAATTGTTCAAAAACAATATAAACAAATAGAATGGTGTCATAGTTTCGACTTTTTTTCCGTTATAAGGTTTGTTAGAGAATATTATGATTCAGGAAATCTATTTTGTGTTAATTGTTTATTTTAACCCTCAAATCAATCATTCCATGATTCTGAACAAGAAATAGAAAAATATATTTGATTTGCTTATTGGAGTAAGTATTCGTTATAAACAATCATCGAGGTGTGGTTATAATGTTTTCAGATTGGAAAAATCTACGAACACAACCATATATGACAAAATAGGAAACATATTCTCAATATAATTTTTATTTTTGAAATGCTACCAAAGTAAGAGCGACCACTCAATTTATTAGTTAAAAGAGCTGTAACTTTAAACCCATTAGAGATACTGCAGTTGATATTTCATACAGAACTATTCAATCTTTCAAATGGGTTTCCAAACTAAATATTGTTGATCATTAGCTGAATACATTCCATTTCTTTAAAGTAATTCAACGATTTTCGTTGATTGTTTGTTTTGTTTGTTTAGTGCCGACTCAGAAATTAGTAACATACGTTAGTTCAGGAGCTTAGTTATCAAGAATGAAGAGGTTTATTTTATCTTTTACTTATCAGTTTATTTTTTGCGTCGGTTTTATTTTTTTGTCAAAAGTTTTTATTTTTTGAATTTTTTGTGATTAAAATCTACTAATTAATTACTACCTACTCACTTACTTACTTACTTACTTTAAAAATACTTTCTTAACCACCTTACTTCACTTATCAACTGTTATATACTATAACTAACTGGTACCAGAGTTTTCGTCCGCGTTGAACTTTGTATTTTTGTGACGACTATTACAAATTCCTTCACCCCTTCAGGGACGGCCTTTATAAAATCACTGAAACACGTATTTCTTTATTTGTAACGAAGACCTCAAATAGCAAAGCCACTTCCTTAAAAACTAACGGAACCTTGACACAAACCTCCTAAGGGTTGCATTTATAAAAATACTGAAACATGTATTTCTTTCCCTTACAAACACCTAAAATACCAATTCTAATGACCCTAACATGAAACCTAACGGAACACCCTCCATTTCACCCCTTCAGGGGTTCAATTTCTAAGACCCCCAAATACCAATTTTCATGATCCTAACTTTAAAACTAACTATATAGACTTTTAACTCCCATTTCATCCCTTTAGGGTTGAATTTTCAAACACCCTGAATCACATTTATCTTTATTTGTGAAGAAGAGCCCAAAAATTTATTTTCATAACTTTAATTTGAAAATCAACTATACATTCACTTTCACCCCTCTTCTCACCGACCTCTTCAACCCTTCAGGGATGGAATATCAAAAGAACATGCTGTCAAAATGTTTGCTCATCAGCGGTTTGATCTGGGCTTTGATCGTATATATATATATATATATATATATATATATATATATATTTGAGGTAGCTGCAGAATAATTCCGGGCCACCATTATGTTGTAGTGTTATCAGACAGGTAGAAAATCAATAAATCATTCCTTATTTTTGTACCCTTTGGGGTGTAATTTTTTTAATTAAATTCAAATGGGACCAACTTCCATGCATACCCTATACGATGAAAAGAGAATCATCTAAATCGCATAACCCAGTACAAAGTTCTGCATGGTAAAATCGGTTGAGAAGTAAAAATTCAGTGGGTGAACCAACAATCATCCCCCATTTTCCTACCCTCAGGGGTGGGTTTTCAAATCAAAGGGCCAACTGAAGTATACCCTATCCATTAAGGAAATAATCATCTAGAACGACTATGTGAAAGGTATGCGTGGTTATATATAAAAAAACTAGAGACCTTCTCTTATTTTTCGTCGGTTCAAAATAGGAGTTTTTTCTCATTATCAAGTCTTTTATGGATTATATCTCATCATCTATTGAATATACAACAATAGGTCTCCGAGACAATTCCACTGAGTGATAAAATAGCAATTGAAATGATTTCTCACCAAACCAATATCTCTTATATAATTTAGAAATATATGCGTTTCAACAATCTTGCTATTTGAATCCGTTTTATTTTATTTTATCATTTCTGTGGTTATATTTGATGAATTTTGTCTAGTATCATCAATTCTCATTTAGTCCTATTTTTAACAAACAGTAGCTGCTAGTTGAGTCGGAAATTGAGCAAAGAAATAATTATATGTGCAATATAAAGCTTATTATATTGCAATATAAGTATAGTTGATGTGTTAGAAAATATGAACGGGATATTCATTGAATAAGATGTGGAATCATCTGCGACTGAAAGATAAACTTTTAGTCACTATCTTCCTTTCGTTAAAAATTTTTACCTCTTGTGGGGTATTTATATTGAAAAGAAAACATTCCTAATTGAATAGAAATATTTTTCTGTGAATTGAAAAAATCCACGTTGAAAATGTGAATTTTAAGAAAACAACTACGTTCCTGGCTTAAACTACGCTGGACATTGGACTACCTTCTGATAGATATTCTGAAAGGCCCTTACTCAAAGAAAAACTGAAATTGAATATTTTTCAAAGGAAACTTTCTGGGGTAAAATTTTCCCAAAAAATACTGAAACACGCATTTCTTCTTTTTGCAAAGAGGATTTCCCGAATACCAATTTTTTATGACCCTAATTCAAAACTAACGGAACCCACACAAACTGTCACCCTCCATTCCCTCCTCCTCATTAGTTTGAATTTCTAAGAACACTGAAACAGTATTTCTTTATTGGTAACAAATACCTAGAATACCGAATTTCCCCCTTTTAGCTGTTGCATTTCTGAAAATACAGACATACTTTTTCCCCCTATTTAAAACAAAGACCTCAAATACCAATGTTTATTACCTTAATTCAAAATAACTGAACCCCCATAAAACTTTTTCCCATTCACCCTCTAAGGGTTAAATTTCTAAAAAGAGTGAAACATGTATTTATTCATTTCATCATTAAAGCCCAAATAGCAATTTTCATGACTCTTACTTAAAAACTAACGGGTACTTTCAACTCCACCCCCTTTACCCCTTAAATTTGGGGGAATATCAAACTTACATTTTTTTGTTTTGCTATGTCATCATAGGAAAAGGTGTACAAATTGCAGTTTTTCCCGGTCCCACGGTTTGTTCTGGACGTTGATCGTAAGTCAGTTAGTCAGGCGGTGGTGAGGCGGTCGGGACATGTTATTTTTCAGGGTTTTTCACGATGAAACGTTAATTAGACGTTTCTGGCAAACCAGACAACGGATCAACCTGAAAATTCCACAGTATGCATTAATTAATTAGTCTACACGCCTTGGATATTTTGGGCGATGCGGCGTTGCCCTCTTCTACTATAAAGTAGCGGCTACTTTGATTTTTTGGGAGGAACACTGTATATAATATCATTATGATTTCTTATCAATTTGCCCAACAACTTCAGTAATTTCCCTATACCTATCTGTTTCCATTTAGAAGATATGAATTAATTTTCGATTTTTTTACCAAACGTAAAATAAACACTGGTAATCTTGAACTCTCTGGGGACTAAGACGATTAAATTCGAAATGGGTGATGATACCATGAGGATCATCACTCCGGAGTCATATTTTTATTTGCCTCATTCAGGGTCTTTAAAATGCAGATACTTTGTTCACATGAAAAAATGAGTGGAAGTCAATTTTCCCAAAAGGAACACCCTGTATATTTCCACATTTTAAGCTCTACATCCAATTTTAGATTGACTCTGTTCAGATAATCCCCATTTCGATTTCGAACCGTTTTCGAGATAAACTGTTTCAAACAAGAAAATGACGTGGGTTTCCCTTGTATTCATCCCCTTTATTTTTGGAATTTAAAATCTAATTTATACTACGAAAATTTCTTTTCGATTTAGTTTTTCAACAGTCTAAAAACAGTTAATTTGAAATTGATATGTACCTTAGAAAAGTTACAATTTGTATGCATTGGGGTATTGGGTGTTCTACAATATTGCAAATTAAAATTTTTCTAATAGTGTTCTTTGGAAAAATGAAGGATCCCAATTTTGAAACGTCAAACTTTTGTTGGTGGTTTTTACTGATTGTGATACCAATTATAATAGAAAAATGTCGAGATTAGGTTACGTAATGAAGATTTCTTGGGGTTATTTAAATTTTTGCTGGGGTGCAATAGAATTGCAAATTTGAACATCAGAGTATTTCATGAAAAAAATCCCGCATACTTCCGAAGCCGACTACTAGAAAACTGTAGGTTGAATGGAACCTTTCGTCCAAAAAAACATTCGTAGAAAACCTGAAGTGGATATTTATGACAATGGGATAACAGTTTTGATTTTACATTTTCCCAAAAGCTTCTCCCCCCCCCAGGCTAAAGGGGGAAAAGGTTTTTACCCTACGGGGACAATTTATCGCATTCTTAATAAGCACAAATGGCATCCCATAAATTCTACTGTGTCCAACATCTAAAAAAGACTGGATTTTGCCTCGTAAATGAAATTATTTGAATGGTTACTTGTCAAAACTCAAGAGGATGAACATTTCCTTGACAATATCATATAGACAGATGAGGCCAAGTTTACAAAAAATGAGTTTTCAATAGACACAACAAGGGCTTTTATTAAACCAAGAAAACCCCCATTTCCCCAAAGGGGTTTTCAAGAAGATGGCAATTCCTTTTTTTTGTCCATAAAAGAATGGGTCAATTTTTATAGGGGGTTTTTATGATGATAATTTGAATGCAACGAAATATGAAGATTAATTTTGAAATGGAATTCAAATGATATTAAATAATAGGGCCAGGGAAGAGAACGTGTATGGTACCAAATGGATGGTGCTCCACCCCATAATTCTCGTTCAGTAGGCGAACCCTTAACTGAAATCTTCGAAGACTGATGAATTGGTAATAATGGACCTTTTCGTTGGCCTCCTAGAACACCAGATGGCAATCCATCAGATTATTTTGAGTGGAATTCCATTAAAAAATATGGTTCCTCCAACTAGTAACAACAATGGAAGATATGTAAATCGGGAGTTAGAACTGCTTTCAATAGCTTAACTCAGACTCAATCAGAAGCGATACACATGAAAATTTTATGAAGAGATTACATGTTTGTTTGAGAAGAGGTGGAGATGTGTTCGAACATATTCTGAAATACACTGACAATTGAATTAACTTACTAATTCATGAAACTGCATTTTCAGTTCGTGTGTCAGCGATATTAAAACTATTGTTTGAAAGAAGTTTCATTTGATGTTTGGAGAGTTTTTTTAATAATTATTTATTCATTGTATTATCTATGACTGATGAAGGAACATCAAAACGGAAACTGTTAAATTTCAGAAATAAATGATGAATACAAGAAAACCATGTCATTTCTGTTTGAAACAGTTTATCTCGAAAACGGTTCGAAATCGACATGGGATTATCAGAACAAAGTCAATCTGAAATTGGATGTAGAGCTCAAAAATGAAGAAATATTTGAAAAAATTGACTTCTACTGATTTTTTCATGTGAACAAAGTGTCTGCATTTTCAAAAACCCTGTATGAGGTAAATAAAAATATGACTCAAAGTGAAGATCCTCATGGTATCACTCCACTCCATTTCGAATTTGATCATCTTAGTACCAGAGGTTCAAGATTATCAGAGTTTATAAAAGTAAATGTTTGATAAAAAAATCAGAAATTAATTTATATCTTCTAAACGGTAACAGATAGGTATAAGGAAATACATGAAGTTGTTGACAAAGTGATAAGAAATCATATGATATTATATACAGGGTGTTCTATTTGAAGAATCAAAGAAGCCCTATTTTTATAGTAGAAGCAGCAACGCCATCGTCTGAAATTTTAGGCGTATAGATCATATTGATTTATGCATACTGTGAACTTTCAGGTTGATCCGTTGTCTGGTTTACCAGAAACGTCTAATTAACGCTCATCGTGAAAAGCCTGTATACAGAATGGCCACTTTTTTAATGGGATTGTATTGGTAACTTTTAAACGATAAGAGTTAGAAGGTCGGTCAAATGGAGAAAAGTTGCATTCATAGAAGCATTGTCAAGCAGTTCAAACAAATCGAGATTATCGGGGCCCGGTTATTGAGATATCATAAGAAAAGTAAATTCTGTCAATTTGATTTTTTCTTTTTTCCCACTTTATTTCGAATATTATCAAAAATGTCACAGGAGTTTTTTATTCGACAGTAAATTATCCTCAATTTGACATAATCAGATTTCGTATCCAACGTTTCGTACGCTCTAGGGCCACCCTCAACCTCATTTTTTCAATACCGACCTGCATATTTTTATGACACTTTTCAGAAATAACTTTTAAGCCAAATTCAACGATATATCAAACAATGTCATTCAATGTTGATTTTCAGGTGATTTTGACCTTATCAAATTAAACAGAAACTATCATTTAATGAAAGAAAAATCAAATGATTATTCGAAAGTAAATGATGAACATTAATGAAGTAAGTGTTCGAAATGTCCACCATTTTGTAAAATTCACTTTTGCAGTTCTGGAACCCATACTTCTTATACATTTGCTTATTTCGTCTCCTTGAATACCATCCAATACATTCTCAATCTTCTCGCGAAGAATCTCTATTGTCAGGTTCGTGGTATCATAAATTTCATTCTTGGGAAAAATCCCCACAAATAGAAATCCAACGGATTCAAATCCGGAATCTGGCAGGCCATGCTTCTGGACCTCTTGTTCCAATCCATGAATCAGGAAAAGTTCGATTTAGATAGTCTGTGACTATTCTTGAGTTGTGTGGACCACATCTGTCTTGTTGGAACCATGGACTATTACGCCGATACCGTATAGGAAGATCATCAACATTTCTTCTATAATTTCTACATATTTGCTCAGTTAGGTTGCCGTCAATAAAATAGGGTCCCAGTAATTTATTATTCAACAAACCGCACCATATGTTAAAAAACGATATTGATGTCTAACTTCATGAATTAAGTAAGGATTTTCTGTGACATAAAATGTTTGTTCCTTCGATTGAACATCCAGAATTTGTGAATGTCGTTTCGTCTCCCCATATGATATTGTGCGCAAAATTGTTGTTATTCGCACCTTCCGTTGAAACCAATTACAAATTGCAACCTTCTCTCAGGATCATTGACTATTTTATTAACAGCACTTTTGATGATTGCATTCACTGGCCATAGTTCTCGATCCTATTCCTGGATTCATTCGAATTTGGGCCAGAACATTGATGTCATTGATAGGCTCGTTTTTGTCGTACATAGGACCTCTAGGTTTGATGAATGAATTATGTGCAAGTAACGTTGTAGATAAACGTCGAAACATTTTAATATTTGGTGTTCGTCTTTCAGGATATAATTCACCATACCTTTGTGCTTTGAACGAATTTCTATCTAGTTTTATGTACACTTCGTACATATCTCTCTTCTCTTCATTTGTGTATCTTACCATATCGAATAAGTTAAATTGAAATTACTCAGAAAAGTATTTAATGACAAGTTCTTGTGACAAAATAATAAACGAAGTGACAAATAATATGACATTTCTTGATATGTTTCTTTTTATCCACGGCCTACTACTTGAAAATAATACATTCAATAAACCTTGAGTTGTGTGTATGTAAGAAAAACAAGTCTATCAACGATATCAATGTTCTGACCAAATTCAATTGAACCAGAAAAAATCGAGAACTGTGTGCAATTTATCAAAACTGCTGTTAATAAAATAGTCAAAGAGACGCGATACAATGATTTTACATTTGAATACTAAGCCTTGCAAAAATTATATCTATGATCTCAAAATGAAGTTCGATTCTGTGATTTGTTTCAACGGAACAAATGACAAATCCAAAAATTATTATTCCTCACTGAGAAGATTGAGAATGTATTGGAAGGTATTCAAGGAGCCGAAATAAGCAAATGTATAAGAAGTATGGGTTCTAGAACCGCAAAGTGCATTTTACAAAATGGTGGACATTTCGAACACTTACTTCATTAATGTTCATCATTTACTTTCGAATAATCATTTGATTTTTCTTTCATTAAATGATAGTTTCGTTTAATGATTATGAATTAGGTTTTTCGCCTCTTGAAATTTGTAAATAATTATTACTTGTTTCTTGCTTTGATTCTGTTACGTTCCATTCAGTTGAAGATGAGTAAGTTGATTTTCTTATCGAAATGTATTGCATGTTGTTAATTAAACTAAAGGTACCTAAATGTAATACAGATCCGACCCAAGAAATTTGGATAAGGGTCAAAATCACCTGAAAATCAACTTTGAATGACATTGTATGATATATCGTTGAATTTGGCGTTGAAAGTTATTTCGAAAAGTGTCATAAAATATGCAGGTCCATATTAAAAAAAATGAGGTTGAGGGTGGCCCAGAGCTCACGAAACGTTGGATACAAAATCTGATTATGTCAAAATGAGGATAATTAACTGACGAATAAAAAACTCCCGCGACATTTTTTGATAATATTCGAAATAAAGTGGGAAAAAAAGAAAAATCAAAATGACAGAATTTACTTTTCTTATGATATCTCAATAACCGGCCCTGATAATCTCGATTTGTTTGAACTGCTTGACAATGTCTTCTATGAATGCAACTTTTTCTCCATTTGACCGACCTTCTAACTCTTATGGTTTAAAAGTTACCAATACAATCCCATTAAAAAAGTGGCCACTCTGTATGTATGGATATAGATATACGGATGAAAGCAATTTCAATTTTTACATCATCAATAATTATCAATGGTTATGTCAAAGATTTGGCGTTTATATAATACACCAGTTGTTGATTACAAATTTGTTTCAACTTCCAGGAACATTCCATTGATTCAGTAATTGAAGTGACCTATCTTGACAGTTTTTCATATCTGCTATTTTCAGGTACTATATTCGCCATATCCGATGGCATGGTATATGGATGGACGGCGCCGATGATTCCCTACACTCATCAGCAACCACAGTCACCTCAACACTACCAAATACGAAGCGGAATGGTTAGAAACGGAGATAATGTTCGGATCCGTATGTGGACTTCCGGCCACCATTTATTTAGTCACAAAATCGGAAGAAAAAGATCCTACTTTTTGCAACTTTTGTAGCTTTGATCTGCTGGATCAATGCTCTAGCAGACAGAATGCTGTACATCCACATAGCCAGAGTATTTTCCGGAACCACATCAAATATGTCTTTTGTAGCTGCGCCGATGTACATCGCTGAAATAGCTGTGAGCAAAATAAGAGGGTTTCTCTCGAGCATCATCTATCTCATGATGCTGCTGGGATTCGTTGTAGTGTATTCCGTCGGGCCATTCTGTCCCTTTTACGTAATCCCAATAATCGGAGGCGTTGTTCCAAATTTAAAAAATATCATTGTTTTCCTTCATGCCGAGACCCTACTACGGTATTCAAAACAAACCAGAGCTAGCCAAGGTCACTGGAGTTTTCCGACCTGGCCGGGATGAAAATAAATCGACAAAAAAAAAGTGACGTAAGGGATGGGGCAGAAGGCGAGAAAAGGAGGTACAAGACATAATCTTGGTGGTAATCGGAGCTATAATCATAAGGGTGTTTTGAACTCTGGGCAGCATTTCAGCCACAGTGTTATTTTGATGAACATGCATATGATTCTGAATTCAGCGGG
Organism: Gonioctena quinquepunctata; assembly: GCA_018342105.1. Classification (NCBI taxonomy): domain Eukaryota; kingdom Metazoa; phylum Arthropoda; class Insecta; order Coleoptera; family Chrysomelidae; genus Gonioctena; species Gonioctena quinquepunctata. Next base: position 196,853 of record JAFIRS010001996.1, read on the forward strand.
ATCCATTTAAAGGACACTTCCATCGCAGAAAATTTTTTCCAATGGTAATGATGGCTTTTTCTTTGATATCATCCATAACCAGACAGATATGGAAGAAAGGTGTTACCCGATATCCCCAATAGACGTCTTTCTGCACTCCTATGGCCGTTTTTTTTCATCGAAAATGTTAAATTATGACGTCAGGGAAAATAAGCTGGATAAAAAGTTTGTTTTGGTTTTTTCTGCAGCATTCAAAATTGGTTTTGGGGTTGGTACCCATTGTAATCACTGCGAGATTTTTTCCCGGAAAAAAAGCAAGGGTATGAGATATCTAGTGGATAGTTTGGGGCGGCTATCATCACTGTTCAACTCTACATTTGGTTAGAGAGCTCCTATGGTCATGTTCCTTTTACTTTTTCACATGCCAGTTGTCTGATAACACTTTTCATTGCGCTTTATATACCCGAGACCAAAGGCTTTGGAAGAAACCCAAAGCACATACTCAAGGGTGAAATATTTTCCACACAAGGGGGAAACTTTGAAAAAAAGAGCCAACGGGTGGGCATATTCTAGTGCATTGGGGGGGGAAATAGCAAAAATTTTTTCAATTCGACAGTTCCTGGAAAATTTTTTTTTAACTAAACAATAAATCTTTTAAAAGATTTTTTTTATATTTCTGTAATAGATGTGTTTCTTTATTTGGAATTAATGAAACCCATTTGATCTTTGATTTGTTTCAAAAATTGAAATTAAACGTATAATGTTCTGGGGGCATGTTCGAAATTTTTTTGATAGCTATACCCCCAAAAGGAAATTCGTATTTGGAAAACGTATTTTCGTCTACCTCATTCGTGTTTATAAATCAATTGAGTCTGGTTTTTCCCGAAAATAATTGATATTTTTTTAAATTCTTAAATTTTTGGGAATATTAAATAACTGGTGTGTTTGACTGAAAAAAAGGGGGTTTATTTCATTTCACTACTTAAAAAAAAATGGGGAAATTTTTTCCCCCCTTTTGAAATTTTTAGATAAAATGCTCTAAACTGGAATTAAATGATACTGTGTTTATCATATTTTTTTTTTTTTATTTTTATAAACACTTTTAAATGGGGATCATGACCTTTCTTTAAAAAAAAAAAATTTTTTTTAAAAAATTAAAAATTAGATTAAAAAAAAAATTTTTTAAAAAAAAGGAAAAGCCTTTTTTCCCGGAATTCCCTTTAAATTGGGTTAATTTGGGGTTTTTTAAAATTTTTGGGGATTTGGGTTTCCCCCTTTTTTAATGGTTTTTTTTGGGGGGAAATTTTTTATTGAAAAATTTTATTCTTCAATTTAAATTTTTTTTTTTAAATTTGGTAAAAAATTTTTTTTTTGGGAAAAAATAAAAGGTTTGGAAAAAAATTTTAAAAAAAATCACTTTAAAATTTCTATTAAAATATTGTTTTTTATTTGGGAAAAAAAAAATTGTTTTTAGGGAAATAAAAAATTTTAAAAAAAAAAGGGTTTTTGGGGGGTTTGGGGGACCCAATTTTTTCTTTTAAAAACGTTGTTGGGGGGTTTTAAGGGAACTTTTGGTGTTTTTTAAGGAAAGTTTGTTTTTTTTCCCCATCTGGGAAAAGGTTTAAATTTTTAATTTTTTTGAAATTTTTTAGAAAAATTTTTTCAAAAATTTAATTTAAAAAAAAAAAATTTTTCCATTTTAAACAAGGGCGTGGAAAATTTTTTCTTTTTCCCATTTCAAAGTTTTGAAAAATGTTTTTTGCCCCCCTCTTTTGAATTTTAAACATTTTTCAATTTTGGTGATATAGTTTTTTTTTTTTACAAAAAAATTTTTTTCCCAATGGGGGAATTTTTTGTTTTTCTTTTTCCCCCAAAACCCCTTAAAAGACCCCTTTTTTTTTGGAAAATTTTTTTTGTTTTTTTTCAAGGGCTTTTTTAAAAATTTTTATTTTATTTTTTTAAAAAATTTTTTTTTTAATTTTTGGAAAAAATTTTTTGGTTTTCCCAGTTTGAGATTTTGAGTGCGTAGCTTTTGATTTCTTATGATATTTTTTTTTTGGGGGACATTGTGTTGTGGTATAATTAAAAAACCCCAAAAAAAAAGTTGGTTGATGATACCAATCTTTTTTTAACTTTTTGGGGTTTTTTAAAGACTTTTGTTTTTAAAGTTTGGTCTTTCTTCATCTAAAAGTTGTTTTTAAAATTTTTTGGGGAACATTTGAAAACCTCAAGAATAAAAAAAAATTTATCATTACGAATCCTTTGAAAATATCGTCCACATACCTTTCAAAAAAAGGGGATGGAAAAGATGGGTTTTTTTAACATTTTTTTTGTAATTTGACAAAACAAGATCGGTGCAAATTGGTGACATAAATTGCCCATACCTAAACAGTATATGGTTTAGCAGGGGTTATTAAAACTAAAATGGAATCTTTTTTGACGTAAATGTTCGTTATTACGTATCTAAAATGTTTTTTTTTTTTTTATTGTTTAATTGTTCCACTGGGAAAACAAATTTTGGTGAGTCTTCTTATATATTAAAATTTTTTCCCCCAAAAAATTTCCAATATTTTGGGGCTTTTTTTTTATTATATTTTTCCTTTTTTTACCCTATTCAACATTTTTAAAAAAAAAATTGTAAAGCACAACTTAGTTTAGAGCCCTGATGATACTGTATTGGGAAATTCGAAACGGGGAGAAAGCAATAGTTTCTCTTTAATAACATTGACCCCAACCCCAAACCTCAGTTGAAGAAATTTTTCCCGAACAAATTAATCCCCTAGATTTGAAAAAATGGTTTTCTTTTTTTTTCAGGTAGTCATTTCATTTTCACCCAGTCCCAATTATGAACTCATGTAGATGAAATGAGGAAAAAAGAATATTTTCCCAAAAAAAGTACTACCAAAAATCACTTGTAACATCAATGAAAGTGGCATCGCATTCGCTAAAAAAGTCCCCCCAAAAATTTCACGTTTCCACAGACATCAAAAGGGGGGAAGAAAGGGAAAAAAACTTTTTTACGAAGCTTTTTTTACTTTGGAATGTTGGCAAAATATTAAAAAACATTTCTTTCGGAAAACACTCTGAAATCAGTGTTTTTTTACATTTAAAATCTGTCGTGAGATATAAAAAATGTACCTTTTTGGGAAAAAATATGAAAGTGTGTCCAAAAAATCAGATGTGGAATCATTTCCACTAAAAAAAGAACTTTTTGCATTATTTTCCATCGTTCGAGATATTAAAAAAGGGGAAAAAGTCCAATTAAATATTGACTAGAAATTTTTTTAGGGAAAAATTTAAAAATTCCGAAAAAAAAATTTAAACCATTTTTTATATCCCCAAAAAAAAAAAACTTTTTTAACATAAATACACCCGTAACAAAAAATATGAATTAGGTTTATTTTTCAGTCGCAGGGGATTTTTCATTTTTAAAACCCCTTTCTTTTTAAAAAAAAAAAATGGGTTACGAACAGTTCACTAGTTGTTTCATCGGGGTTTTTTTTTCAGTCGCGATCAACAAAGAATATTCCTGGTTATCATTAGAACCTGTACTTGTCAGGTGGGTCTTGAAAAATCCCGACTCTGCGAGAACTTTGGTGGTCGGGCCTATTCCGGATGGTTAAACAGGGTTTCTACCATACACCACCGCTGCTTTTTGATAATAATTTTCAAATTTTTTTTTAAGCCCCCGATTTTAAAAAATTTTTGAGGGAGAGCATTCCCCAAAGGGAAAAAAATTCATTTTTTTCATTATACGTCTTTGTGGTATTCTTCATAAAAAGTGCGTAATAATATTTTCGAAAATTTTTCCCCTTTTAATTTTTTTTCAAAAGCCCGATTTCAAAGTTTTTCTAAAGGGGAAGAGCCCCCCCAACTAAATCACATTTTTTCCCCCCAATTTTTTGCATTTTTTTTTTTTTTTATTGGTGAAAATTTCCCCCAAGAGATTTTCAGCCACAAAAATGCTGACATAGTGGAAAATTAAAATCGGGGCTGGGTAACAAGTTCATTACCCCCCGGACAAAAATTTTTGGCTGGAAATATTCAACATAAAATGGGATTTGGGAAAAATTCAACAGCTTTGATATCATCGTGATATCAGTCGATAAAAACATCTTAATTCCTTTTTATGAAAGGGACATTATAAAATTCTCCTTTTCTACGGAAATGTTTGTCCCCCCCTTTCAATTCTCGAAAATGATTTTTCATTGGGCATCGTCAATTCCATATACCCCCCGAAAAAAAACAGAACCCCAAGATGGGGTTCAAAAAAAATCATACCAAAAATAAAAAATTTTATCTTTTACTGTCGTGGAATCGTTTTCTTGTCCCCCCTTTCATTTTTTTTAGAAAATGATATTTTATCGGGCAACATCAATTCTATATATCCTCGGAAAATAAACCCCAAGATGTGCATTCCCGTCATACCAAATATAGAAAATTTCATGTTGATTACCCCCATGGAATCTTTTTTTTATAGATTTTTTAAAAAAAAAATTTTGTATCGGACAACGTCAATTCCTTACACCCTCGTAAAAGGGGGCTCCATGATGTGTTTTGAAAATCACACCAGTTACAGAATTTTTTTTGATTGCCATAGTTGAATAAATTTTTTTTGTCCCCATACATTTTTTTTATAAAAATTACTTTTTTATCGGGAAACTCAATGCTTTAAAACCTCGTAAAATCAAAACCCCCCAAAAAAGTGCATTCATGAAAATCACACAATTTATAGATCACATGTTATTCCGCAGTGGAATCATTTTCTTGTCACCCATAAAAAATTTTTTTTTTTTTCGGTCAACGTCAATTCTTTATACCCCTCTTAAAATCAAAACCCCCGGTGTGCGTTCATAAAACCCCTCAATTATGGATAATTTTATGTTGATCCCCCTAGTGGTCTTTTTAATACAGTTTCGAAAAAAAAAAATATTGGGCAAAGCAATTCTTTACCCCCCCCAAAAACAAAACCCCCCCAGATGTCGTTCATCAAAATCCACCACCTATGGGGAATTTTATTTTTATATATTGAATCGTTTTTCTTGCCCCCGTTCTCGAAAAATATTTCTTTATCGGAAAACAAAAATTTTTCACCCGTCGTAAAATCAGAACCCCAAGATGTACCAAAAAAATCCACCAGTTATAAAAAATTTCATGTTGATAACCGGGGTAAACTTTTTTTTTTACCCATACGGGTTTTTTTTGAACAAAATTTTTTTTTTTGGGGGGGAACGTAAAATTTTTTACCCCCTTTCAAAAACAGAACCCCAAAAAGTTTTTCTTTCAAAAACCCCCCCAAAAGGTTAGAGAATTTCTTTTAAATTTTCCGTGTAAAAAACATTTTCTTGTCACCCATACATTTTTTTATAAAATGTTTTTTTTTGGGGGAACGTCAATTCTTTACGCCCCTCGAAAGCAAAACCCCCCCCGATGGGGGTTTTAAAAAAAAACCACCAATCATGGGAAATTCATGTTGTAGTGGAATGTTTTTTGTCCCCCTTTTTGTTTTCAAAAAAAAATTTTTTTTAAAGGGCCGCAATTTTACACCCCTTGAAAAAAAAGAACCCCAAGATTTCGTTCATGGAATCATAATCGCTGTTTTAAAAAAACATTTTCGAAAACTGAAAGGGGGAAAAAAAAAGCTTCCACTACGATAATCAACTTTTTAATTTTTGTATGATTTTCATAAACGCCCTCTTGGGGTTCAACGGGGGGTTTTAAAGAATTGACGTCCCCCCAAAAAAAAAAATTTTTTTTTAAACCCTTTTGGGGGGCATTTCCATGAAAACGGGGTTATCTTATGATAACCCTTTCATAAAATATGGGGAAAAAGTTTCCCCCTTTCATATCGACTGATATGACGATGATATCGATAGCTTTTGAGTTCCAAAAACTGGAAAATTTTTTTTTTCCCTTTTTTAGATTTTAATTTTCACTTTTGTCAGCAGATTTGTCATCGGAAGACTTGGGAAAAAGTCTTTTCCCCAAAAATTTTATAATTTTTTTTTCCAATTTTTTTTTAGTTCCAAAAAAAAGACTTTGCGAGAACTTTTTGGGGTAGGGTAATTTTACAGGTGGGGAAACCAATTTGTCATCATATCCCGGGTTTTTCTTCATTCCCCAAAAACTCTTTATTTTAACTTCGTAATGATTTGTTTTTGTAACAATTCATTATATGATTCATAAAGAAACAACGTTTTAAAACCCTTTTAAAAATTAAAAAAATTTGACGCCGCAGGTATCTAACGCAAAAAAATCGGAAAACTGACTGCCTACTTTGGCTCATTTTCCTTTTTAAGTTCACATTGCTTTTTTTCTCGTTTTCGATTGTGGCGTCCTCTACGTGTGAGTGCAAATCATTCAAAAGGACAGAAAACTGCAATCTTTTCTTCTTTGCTTCTCAACACACTCCACAAATTTTTCCCAAGGAAGTTCTATGCGAGTATAGTTCGATTTCTCGACATGAGATGTCGAACCTATTTTTCGTGACAAAAACATTGTATATGAATTAGTTGCGTTCCAATAGGCAATGATCGATCATAAATTGATAACTCATGGTATATTTATGTGTATAAACATGCATATAATATATAGAACAGAATTGGATTATTTGACAAACTGTCAAGGTGAATGAAAATATGTTAGAATGATAACTGGTAGGTATAGGTATTCACCTGAAAAACACGCCGATTGGTTCAAGGTGAAATTTTTTAATAGTATTTTAGAGAAACACTCGTGGCATGGAAACAACCTAAATTCCACAAAACACCTATAAGCCCATATAAAGAAATCTTTGTTAGTGGTATTTTAGTTCACTGGAAATGATCGCTGCGGCACTGATGCTTGGATAGGCATAGTATCGACAGTGGAGGCGAAAGCAATAGAATTTGAAATATAACATTTGCTTGTGTCCCTCATTCCTAAAACATCCATCAATTGTTCATTATCTCCATTTAAAAGAGGGGCCCAGTAGATCGCTTTCAGTTTTGATAAAACACCCAATATATATATATATATATATATATATATATATATTTCATTGTGAAGTGAGAAAATCTCAAAGCGTTTATATACCATTTCAAACAGGCTGAGCTTAAATTTGATCTGTAGGTTTATAATTGAAGTTCGACTACTCCGAATGGCAAATCAATGGAAAAACTCCTATAAAAAAATTGAGTTTACCGAATATTGGTTCCTAAAAAAATATTAAAGTATTTCTAATTTGGTACTTATCATATTACCACTGCTTACGGATGCAGAAAAGTATTAACTTATCAAGATGATCTGGTGAGAAAATTAAATAACAATTGTGAAGAAAATGAAAGCGCTACCATTAAAATATCTTTCTTTATATATTTCAAATTGACGTAAGTTATTTGGTACCAATAATGTATGTTTTTAGAATAAATAAAGGCCAATTATTTTTCTAAACATACGGTTCTCAAAAGTTTTTGTCAAAAAAAACAAGGGAGGTAAATTTCGACAGAAAAAAATTTTGGTGGTCCCTGAAAAAATATTTTCAAATTCTGAGAAATGAGTAATGTAGTAGTACATTTTCATTTTTTTCAATGAGAATAAGTTTTTATCAATTATTGTCAAAACATGCAAAGTGGCCACATTGCTTTTTAATTATTTTTAATGACTAATTGTAAGACATTTTTTTATTGTTGTTGATACAAAAGTTAGTTTAAAAAATAAAATAAAACCGACTGGTTGTACTTTTAAAGATGGAAACAGATGAGCAGAAAATATTGTCCGGAAAACCTATGTTTTAAGAGGTTTTTTAATATTAAACAATCTCCGCAGTCGGAGGCATCTTTTTCAATTCAACAATGAAGATATATTTGCCTCCGACTGCGTGAGATTGTTTAAGTATTGAGTTCAATAGTTAACCTCTTAAAGCATAATTGTTTAACAAAATTTTCTGGTCATCTTGTTTCCATCTTTTAAAGCACATTACATCTCTCACGCAGTCGGGTTTTGATTTTCAAATTGTTTTTTCATTTTACACTTTTAGTTGGGATTATGAGACAGTAATAATCTAAAGTCATTATTTAAATTTACTTTTTATTTTACACTTTTCAGTTGGGATTATAAGACGGTAAATTTTTGTGGGTCATATAACCCAAGACTAATTTGATCTTTAACGTGTTGAAATCGTTTCTATCGCGATGCCGGAGACTGAGTTTCGCGATGTGCACTTTCTTGTCGGGCTTTTTGGTTTTACGAGAAAGATTTGCATATGACCGACGACGTTTTCGAGCTCGTAACATCGTGAGTTACATAATATTCAGGAATTCAACAAATATATACAAACTCTCACCAGTGTACTGAATCATACACTAGCAAAGTACATGAATGATTTCACTAATAACAAAATGAATATACTACAACAACAAAGTAGATGGATAACTTCAGTCACTATCGAAATACAGTCAAACTCGGTTATAACGAACTACCGAGGAAATATTGTTCAATCAAGTGCCGATAATTTGCGAAATTTGACGACCGCAGTCGACCGGCGGATGCCCTATTTCTCTGTTAGGATCTGTTAGATACGTGGCGTAGTGTTAGTACGTGTTAAACTGCATTGAACCAATATCCCACTACAAAATCATGCAGAAGGCTATTACATTGTTGGTTGAGTTGGAAATAATTGAAAAATTTCACAGTGGGTGCGCAAATGCACAAATTTCTCGGATTGTCGTTTCAAAAGTTAACAGGGTCGTCAATTTACGCAAAAAACTCTACCAGGATGCATGTTCTGCATATTTTCTTCATAGCGAACACCCTTTATAACGAAACATTTCTAGACATTAAGCCGTGCGTTATGGCCGAGTTTGACTGTACTCAATTGAGTTTCTATTGAAATTTTCAAGTGTATTGAAAATGTAACGCAAACGAAATAGTAACTGAAACCGAAAAAAAACCAACTAACGAGGCAAATTAACCAAATACTGATGTACCAGCTATACGTGTAATTATTTTTTCACAATAGGCGTCTGGTTGTCGCCATATTGAATTTTGTCCCAATATGGCGTCTGGTTGTCGGTATATTGAAATTTGATTATTACTGTGATGTTTTTATTCACAATATGGCGTCTGGTTGTCGCCATGTTGAATTTTCATTACTCTCATGTCTTCAATGACACTCGCAAGATTAAGACAATTCGATTGACGTAAGAGTCATAAATATCGGCCCACGCGCTTAGAGCGCCACAAAAGAACAAACATACAACATGATGAACACATTACCCTCCTTTGCGTCGCGCAGTCGGGTAAAAAGTGTACATCGTTTTCCTTTCAATTTGTTTATGATATAATCAGTTAGTTTATCTTTTTCATATCTTTTGTTATTATTACATGGCCCCAATAAAGTGTTTTGGGTGCGATGGGTACATCAATAAAAAAAGTACTGAATATTCGAGCACGCAGAGAATTGACTAAGTGGAGCCTGGAGAAAACTCCGCATTTGTACCCAATGCTATGCCAGGTTTCGAGGACAAGGTAAAGAAAACAATGTATATAGTAGCAACATTATAATCCTTGTTTGTGTTTAATTCTGAAGGCAACGAAATAAGACAACCTAACATTCAACAAGATCCTATTCCTATTGAAAATGAGAACAATAATGTGGTGGACGTTGATAATGATGAAGGAAATGTCGAAAACATTAGAAATGTACCGGTCAAACTGCCAACTAATCGATGAGTTTGTTGCGTGTGTGGTGTTATTATTCGGCAGCGTACTTCAAGAGAAGTTATAGATTCCATACCAGATATTTTGGAACTTGGAGAATCGATCAGGCCCGGAACTTTTTGAGAATGGTTATGGTTACTTTTCTGAATAAGCTGTTGCTCTAATGCGATTGTGGGCTGCTCCTGAGCAGTTTACTCATGGTGACAATGAATGTTTAATAAATCAGCTCACTGATCGCGTAGTAGCTCTGATCGCGTAGTTCGCAACGGTTGAAGGTAACTGCAATAACTTGACACCTATAATAAAACTAAAAAAAAAAACTGCGTAGCTATTTCCCTTTATAATACTATAAATTGATCCAACTCAAAAGTTTTAAGCATGATGTTTGGCAGCTATATCTTGTTGACAAAATATTCCTCGATGTTCTTAATTTACTTACAGTTCACTTCGTTCTTTTTCATCGTGGTTACCACACATAACTCGTCAAGAATACTCTGCTAATCACAGTACAATCACCTCAAATCGTTTTGTCATGTTAATTCTGATTCATTGGTAGCTCTTGTTGATGCCACATATTTCTCAACGAAAGACATATTCTTTGCCAAACGCTTGAAACAGTTATATTTTCCAGGAAAAAGTCCATTTCTCAAAGTAGAGTAGATGACGATAGAAATGAGTAGGCTCAAAGTCGTCTCCACGGTTTATTGAAATTAATTACAGTCATAGACATGTTTAGGCGCTAATTAGTCCCATCTTCAGTATTATATATCACAAAGAAATGATCTGAAAATTAGTAGGTATTTTACAAGACCTGATTTTGAAGTGACTTACAATTTTATCAATGACCGGCGAGAAGGTTATACTCACATGTGAAAACAAAGAGATATATAGGTAAGTGAATCAATGTTGAAATTATTTTGTTGGGTTATGATCCCAGCCACGGCATCATTAGTCGCATCTTTTGAACGGATAGAAACAAATAGTGATCGTGTAGTTATTGACCATGATGAAAGTGAAAATGAACGACATCTTGAGATGATACAATCTGATTCATTTGCAGAATGACAGCTAACCATGGCCGAGTGAACGAATTAATTCTAAAAAGTGACCTCTATTGGTAGGGTGTAAAACCGGTTGTGTAGTGGTTTAGGAACAATATGAGTACAGAGGTTTGACAAGACATCTATGAGAGTGATTCTCAACTATTTGATTTGAAGGTAAGAAAAAAGACACCATGTTAAATTCATTGAGTTAGTATTGGAAACATCAAAGGAGGTTTGCTTGAAAAATTCATATATATATATATTGTTATGATGCTTTGATTGCAGTCGTTTTATTTTATTTTATATTTGTTTATTTACTTTCCACAATCAAACATCATAACAAAAAATAAATTATTTTTGTTTTTGTTTTGTTTTACTAATATTTTACTATTTTTGTTATTTTCCAAAATCTTTGAGCTAATTCCCTTTTTTTAAAATTTTATTTAATATGTATTGATGAATAAATACCCATATAAATATTCAATATCTCCGGCTATGTTTTACCTTCTTTCCTTCACCTTATTCCATTCACCGTCAGCTAACTCAATCGGTACGCCTATGGATCTCAGAAGTTGGTTCTACTGTGGAGCCCTCTTGACGTCAATTTCAGAAATTAGCAACTCATTGTTGATGAAACATTGAAAATAAAGTAGAATTTCATCAAAATAATAATTTCCTTTGTTCAGGAAAACTTATTACTACCTAGTCTGCGATAAATGACCTAATTAGAGCTTCGGAAATAAGTATATACAGCAACAAATGAAAATATGGAATAATAAGGTGAATTCAATCTCCTTTTGTAAGTTATGTGTTATTTTAAAATAATTAGTGAAGAGTTCTATGAAAATTCGTTCAAAGTTCAGTTTTTATTTGCACTGTGGCAACTTTTATGGTTTCAACAAATACCTGGGACCTCATGTACCAAACTGCTCAGCGTTTAGGATTCTCTACCGTTCTTGGAAACTGCTACTGCTCTCGTCACTGGGACTTCTCCTCATTTATGAATTTCCAATGGAGCAAAGGTAATGATAACTCTGCATTTGTGATTTTTTTCATCTGGTAGTATTTTCCTACTGTTTTCTTGGCTAATAACTGATTTTATTCCAAATTGTTTGTTTTTTCCAAATTTAAATTTTCAACGTGGTTTTTCCCAAAATTATTTTTTTCACCATCTCCTCGCTTGTTGATTCTCTCCCCTTGATACCAACACATTTTGTTTCTGTTTTTTCTTTTTCACCATTTGTAGCACTTTTCATTATTTTCACTTCTTTGACAGTTTTATTTATGAAACTTTCCGAACTACCTTATAATCTATATACAATACATGTAAAATCATTCTTTGACGTTTCTGCTTTTCCTTATTTTCAAAATTACCAATTTTGCATAAAGATCTCCTGGCATCTCATTGGCTGTTGTGTTCAGATCCACTTCATATACAGGATGTTTGAATTTTTAATATTTTGTTATCGGCTTGTGATCAAAAATATATTCAAAAATTTTGATTTCTAAAAATTTTTAAAATTATGCCAATTGATTGTAATGTTGAGAACATGTTTATTTCAAACAAAGGTATCGATTAATATTTTACAAGGTTTCAGAAAAAAGGAGAATCTTCAGAAAACTGTAAAATCAGACAGCAAAGATTACCAAATACGAATATTTTATTATTTATGGGTTTTTTCTTTATTATTATTATTATTTCAACTCTTTAAACATTCAACATACTTCTAAACATAACAATATATACATATTGTGAAAAAAATAAAATTTGATATACTGCTAAAGTTAATCTAATAATAAAAAGTTAAAAAGTTGTGGACAATCGAAGTTAATTTGTTCATTCAGAGAAAGGGTGTTAGGATCTTTTTTGTTGTTGTTGATTTCTAAAATTTCAAGTATATTCATTAAGGGGCCTTTATTTGCAAGGTGGAGAACTTTTATATCTTCTTCTATGTCAAAAGAGCGGTTAGAACTAATTACATGGTTTGCAAATGAACTGTTGGAATTAATTTAATGAAACGATGAAGAAAGAAATTTTTAATTGTATTTTTCAATTGTTTTTTAATGTTCCTTAACTCTTGTGATAATTTTCCGACCACTGTGGCCTAAACAAGAAATCTCATAAATTCCTGATTTTTTCAAGGGGATTAATTTCATCCTTATTATTAACTAATTTTTTGTGCAGGTTATAATTAGTTTAAAAACAAATGTTTATATCATCACCAAAACGTTGGAAAATGTTTTTTATGTCTTGTGAGACTTGACCAAAGAAGGAATAGAACAATATTTAACGGGGATTCTAGGATTATATAAAAATCTATTGGTGCATTTGGAAATGTGTCTATAATAAATGTTATTGATAAGCTTCAAACGAAAACCATTGTTTATGCCCATTTGTTCGATAATGTTCAACTCTTTGTTGAAATTTTGTTGGTTCATAGGTATGGAGAATAATCTGTGGAACAAAGCGCTGAAAGAAGTCAGTTTATGGGAGAAAGGGTGACATGATGTAAACGGTATTATGTTATCAGTATGTGTCGGCTTCCTGTGTATAGACAAGTCAAATTTATGGTTCGTCTTCGTAATCAAAAGATCCAAGACAGGTAAACAATTGTTAGATTCAGTTTCCATAGTAAAATTCATCCTTATCACCGTTGAATAACACAATGCAGTCATCCACATACCCGTAGTAAAAAATTATTTTGTCGTATAGGGCAAAATCCTCAAACTGTTTTTCCAAATTGAAAAGAAAAATCTTTTCTAACATGGGAGATAAGTTGCTGCCCATGGCAAGTCCCGAGCGCTGGCAGTAAATTTCATTATTAAATTTGAAAAAATTCTGTTTCAGAACTATGTCTAACAAAAGGCATATGTTTGGACAATGGTGAAAAGATGTGCCTGTTTCAAAGAGGAGTTCCCTCACAAATTTGATGCAATCTTCAGGTGGTATACTGGGGAATAAGTTTACCACATCAAAAAAAAAAATAGAGTTTACGGGTATAGTTACATCTGATATTTAACTCCTTAGAGTTTCTAATAGAGAGAGGGTTGTTGAAATCTGATATTTCCCTCATCAACCTATTTAGCCAAGCTGCTAGTTTCGATGTGGGTGACTGGCAATAGGAGATGACAGGTCTAATGGGGATATCGACCTTATGGATTTTGGGCAGGCCATATAGTAACGGAGTACTCGGATTCATAGGAATTGGGTTATATTTAAAACTACATAATTTTGTGTTTACCTGATGTCATTGTCAATTTTCATTACCAGTTTGATTTAATTCATTACCTGGAACGTTGCATATCAACGTACTTTTTCTGCCTAGGCAGAAAAAGTCCACTTTTTCTTAATAGACAGTAAAAATATACCTTTCAAGCCTGTCAAGTGTCATTAAAAAGCCGCTTACAATTTCATTCGGAGGAATTTCTTTTTTCCTGGTATTTCTACCATGTATGGATTCTACAGCAATATATTTTCCTTTAAAATAGGAAGATGAATCTGTTGATTTAGGCAGTTTTTGTGTAATATTTGGAAGATGGGGTTTTAGGTTACCCATGTTGAGCCAACTAGTGTCTATTATTTTTTGGGTGATGTGATCAAATTTCTATAATCCATAAATTAAACGACAAAAGCTATTCTGAACCTTCTGTATTCTTGTCTTTTCTGACTGCCGTATACAGGTACCGTACAAAAGAGACAGTAACTAAAGTGCGATAACACTAAACTCACAAATTTTTAAATTTTTGATTCAACATATTTTTGTCTGTTGCTATAGGGTAGTTCCAGGTTCACATGGACATTTAATTTGGCATGAAGATACAGTTTCAGCCCCGAATGCGACCATTAGGCTGTCATCTGTCGAACGGAAGTGTCACTTACAGGAACTATAGTGCATGACTTGCAATATGTCGTTTGGAAGCCCTTGAAAGACTGTACCCAGAACAGTCAAAATTATTTCTCCAACTGACTTCTGTCGAAAATTAAAAGATAGCAAAGTTCAAGAGTTTGCCATTCAAAATATTTTCGATGGATTGGAACTAAATTGGGCAGGTAGCAAAACAACAAAAAAATAAAATGAACTCTGGAGTTGGACTTATCCACCTTTTCCCAGACGGCCGCTCACCCGGGTTTTGTCTAGGACGACCAGCCTTTGGTGCAGGACCGCTCAATTGACAGGAGTCTCTTGGCCAATTGACCGGTTAATTGACTGTTGAATTGACTTCGTACAGCCCTAAAAATGTTTTATTAATGTTATAAATATATTTCAAAATAACCCCATTTTCCCGAGGCTCCTGCCGGTTAAATTCTGGGGTCTCCCACAGCTGATTTTTTCCATTATATTCCTTATATGTTCACCGAATCTCATATAAGTGTCAAGTTGAATCCCTAAATTTTTGCCATGTCACTGATTCTGAGTATATTATTGTCTACAGATATTTTCAAGATCTGTTGAAGAATGTATCTAGCAGTTTTTGTTGAAAGGCATAATAACATTGTTTTAGATTCGATGAGTTTGAGAGCTTGCTCATAAGATATTTTCAAGATGTTATTTTGTTCTATATTGATGTATGCAGTGGCAGAATTAATATTTTCGATGCAAAATGTGTTTATAATTTCGTATCATGAGCAAATGCTTTTACCTCACAATGGGAAACCGAATTAAGTATATCTGAAGTATAGATATTGAAGAGTAATCCTATAATGGAGCCTTGTGGTACCTCAGACGAAATATTCATATTGAAAGAGAATTTTCCATTTATTAGACCGTCCGCGAAGGTACAAATCAATTGGTGTGATGAATATTTTTAAAGCTATAATATTTGAGTTTAGCAACAAGTAGGTAGTGATCAATAGTATCAAAAGCTTTCAAAAAATCTTACGATAGTTACACAGACCTGTATCATTTGCCTAAACCATACCATTCGATTGTCAAAAAAACTTTGCTGAGCTTTTTCTGAAATCTTATTAAGTACAAGAAGAAAAATTATTATTTTTCATAAATTCGAAAATTTTATTATTCAACACCCGTTCAAAAGTTTACATACATACTTTAATCACCATATTATTTGCAATCAAGCTTTTTCGGCAGAGACTGATCGATGGTAAACTTCCAAAAGTGGGGAACTGATTTTGTTCAATGGAACCACTATTTCTTTGAATTCCTCGTTCAAGCATCTTACAATGTACTAAGGCAATTATTTCCAAATAGACATCTACTTTCCAAGCACCTGAAGCTCACCTTTATGTGAAACCTTGATAACGTAAAAGTTGTCTTATTGTGATAGTATCTATGGACCTGCCCTCCTTAGATACGACCAAAATCGCCTTCAGGGAATACAAAACTCTTGTATACGATTCTTCTACGGTATCCGCAAATTTGACCATATTAGTGCTGCACTGGAAGACTCGGGCTGGCTGAGGTTGGACCATCTTCGAACTCTTCACATACTCTCATTCACACACAAAATATTCGAAGCCAAAGCTCCAAAATATTTGTTCGAAAGGCTAAACATGTTTTCGTCTATAAACAACCTCAGAACACGCAATAGACACTTACTTGTTATCCCCCCTACTCCTCTGCAATCTTTACCAGAAGTTATTCATATAATGCCGCTAAATTGTACAATAAGCGACCCAATGATTTTAGGTCTTACACGCTATCCAATTTCAAAAAAAGGCTGAAACTTTTACCAAGAGATACTCAGTTCTCTTTAAGACGTTGATGACTGCTACCCAATTTTAGATGTTCTTGTTGAATTTACTATAATGTTTTTTCCATTATTGTTCAATTAGGTAACTCATTGATCTATCTTCATTCCAAATATTATATATAAATTTAGAGTATTTATTCTTATTTTTATTATTTAATTTTTTTATTTTTTTTCTCTTCATGGTTAAGTTGAAAACAGCTCTTGCTGACACTTCGCCTTTCATCATTTTCAACTCTGTTTATTATTCCATGCCACTCTGTACCTTTCTTTTTATTTTTAACTAAAATGATGAATAAAGCCGCTTTATTATTATTATTATTAATTTGCGACAAAATATCTCTTGCCTTGTTTTCGTATGGGGCCGTTTTATGCAAAAAAATTAAACATGTTAACGCGTATTTGTCATTACTTCAATACATTATCTAGTAGCGATGCTAGTAGGCTACTATCAACATTCTGTTATTCCATCAAAATGTCAAATTAGCGTTTCTTCATTTTCGAGCTTTTACTTTGGTATAACATTATTAATAATAAGTAATTAATTTTTATTTTATCGAAAAGAATGAACGAAAAGAATGCTGAGTTGAATCCAGGACGTAAGGTACCCTATCACACAATATTTGCTCGTCTACACCAACGTTTGCGCGAAAATGGTTCATTTAAGAAACAAACGGCTGAATGCGGGTGCCCTCGAGAAGTACGAACTGTGCAACTAGAAGAAGCAGTTCTCTAGTCAATTGCGGAGTCACTTGAAAAACATACTGAATGTTAGCAACTTCACTGTATTTGAAATTCTCAAAGAACAGCAATTGTATCCGTTTCATATTAAACGTGTGCAAGCTCTACTTCCTAGAGACTTTTTTCCGCGCCTAGTTTTTTGCCATCTGATTATTTATCAAATCGCTCAAATTCCGAATTTTTCAAATGGCGTTTTGTTTACTGACGAAGCTAATTTTAAACGACAGTGTATAAAAAAATTTCCGTAACAATCACATCTGGGCTGAGGAAAATCCACATGGAACCTTTGAATCTCATTTTCGGCATCAGTTTTCAGTAAATGTATGACTACCAGGCGACTCTTACCTTAATTTCCTACAGGAAGAGTTACCTGTTCTTCTTGAAGAAATTCCTCTACAACAGAGACAACACTTCTGGTTCATGCATGATGGTGCACCGGTCTATTTTAGCATTATTGTACGTAATCACTTAGATACAGTATATCCAAATCGTTGGATAGGTAGGGGAGGCACGGAACATTGGCCTGCTCGATCTCCGGATTTAAATCCTCTAGATTTTTGCATTCGGGGTTTTCTCGCGTCATTAGTTCATTCGTCGAAAATATTGAAGACCTGAGGAATCGAATTATAGCCGGCTGCGAGACAATAAGAAATACACCAGGAATATTTGCGCGAATACGACAATCAATAAGGCGAAGAGTCGAATCTTGTATCACGTCTGAGGGAGGTCATTTTGAACATTTGTTGTAGCTTTGCGCCTATTTATTTATTGGTTTTATTTTCTGTTATTGTATTTGATAGCTCTTGATAATGTATTGAAGAAATGAAAAATACGCGTTAAGATGCTTTATTTTTTTGCATAAAAACGGCGCCCCATACGAAAGAAAGGAAAGAAAGATTTTTTGTCACAAATCGAACGAAAAATTTAAAAATGGTTTTGTATTCAGAATATCTCAGTGGCGTATCATTTTTTTCTTCAAATAAATTGAGATCATTACCCGTATGCGCGCCAACGATGAACAAAAAAATCTCAATTGCATGTCAAAAAATGTGCAATAATTACCTCATCAAACTCACCAAATTTCATTCGCATATTTCGACCGGTTTCAGAGCAGTAAATAAATAGTCAGTTTTTAAGAAAAACTTTAACACCCCGTGTCTCTGACAACGAAGTATTTGCGGACTAAAGTTATATAGCAAACTGTCATAATTTTTCCATGCAGAATCACCCCCTGAAGTTTGTCGCACTTATTCACTAACACCCTGTAAAAATGGCCTGCCTTCCTCAAAAAATTCAGGCAAGTCGTTTAGATAAACTAAGAACAGGAGGAGCCCTAGAACACTTCCCTGAGGTGTTTCCTAGGTCAGTGAATCGTTCGCCTGAATATGTATTGTTTAAATTAACAACGATATGACGATTTTGTGTGAAATATATCAACCAGTCATTGATAGAGTCTCTCACACCCATTGCATGAAGCTTCGTTTTCAATAATAGTGGATTAATGGTTTCAAAGGCCCTTGACATTTAGAAAATCATAGCAACTGCGAGAGAATCTCAATCTAGGATTTCGTGAATATTTTGGCTTAAATCATTTGAGGAAGTTTTAGTTGATAGGATCTAACGAAACCCATGTTGATGTGGTGATAGTAATTTGTATTTATCGAAAAATGTATCAGCCTTATGTGCATTGCTTTCCCCGTAGTTTTTGAAATTGAATCCGGGACACAAATATATCTGTGCATCTTTTTCAAGGATAGGTGTACACTTTCTGAGATTTTCATTAGGTCAGGAATTCTCCTACTTCAACTAAGTGATTCATTGAGTGAGTTATGGTGAGTATATGGTGCTAGTTCATGCACACATTCCTTCAGAACTTCATTCAAACCTACAGATTTGTTGTTTTTTAGTTATCTTATGATATCTTTGATTTCATGTATCTCAAAATGTGAGTAAAACATAGTTTCTACAGAGGGTTTCATAGTCGTACAAAAGAAAGGAGTTCTATCAGATAAACTACTCCTCACCAGGTCAATAGTAGATGTAGAAAATAATTTCACAAAGATATCAGCTATTTCTTAAAGTCATCTGTAATTTTATTGTTTAGTTTGATATGCATATTATGAGTGAATGTTTTTTGTTTGTTTAATTTGTTGTTGACTATTTCCCATAATATTTTAGGTTTGTTATTTGAGTTTTCCATCAGGACAGAGAAGTTATTGGTTGTCTCCATTTGAATTTGGATGTCTAGAGTATTTCTCATGGTTTCCTATTAAGACTGTATGATAACATCATTTGACAGTTTTCGAAGCCAGTTTAGGTTTCCTACCTTATTACTTACTAGATTAGTTTATTTTTATGTCTTTAGCCCTATTTTTTGATATTCTGATTTTTCTTTTTGGAAGTTTTAAAACAACATGAAAAATTTTGCCAAAAGTGTTTGAACACTTTGCTGATATCCCCTGTAGAATTTAATGTATGAATGAGCAAGGTTGATTGCCTTCGTCTTCTGTCTCTGCCATATTGCGGCATGTCCTCGAGGGGTCCTCAAAATCATCATTATTATTACCATCATAACAGGTATTTTGGAATTCATCACGTCCCTCAAGACTGATTACTGTCAAATCATTTCGCCAAATTTTTGACGGACATTCGATTTCACCGTCGCTGATATCCAAATACACTCAACAAGCAAAACCCGTAAAACGCCATAATCCGAGCGAGGAAATCCCGATCTGTAAGCCCTGTCAGCGAGAGATTCGCAAGTTCCACCGTCGCCCGGACTTTTCTCTGGTCTCTTCCTCCCACCCTCCCTCATTCGGCTTCAGCGAAAAGTGATCTAGTGCACTCTGGCTCTCATAACTTCATCCGACCCGATCATGGCCCACTTGGGACTCTATGACAAATGTATCCTTCCGCCAACTTCAAATTAGTTCCGTAGTCCGTACGTATAGAGTGATGGGGATGATCCGGGAGATAGGGTGGAAAAAAATATCACCAAAAAATATATTTCATGCTTAAATTTCAATATAATTTGTGCATCGATTCATTTGATCGAAATTATTGGTTACAGTGTACTATTATTTGTGCCTCATTATGTATATAGTCGTCATATGCAGTTGCTGATGAAACAATGGAATAATAATAATAATAATAATGTTTACAATCAGGTGAAATGCAATGAACATGATTGGGTCAAGAAGTGTATAACAACTATGAGTTGTTATACTACTTGTAGGTGACTATATATGCTACTACACATTGAAATAATATTACAAAAAAATTATTGAGGTAATTGTTAGTTGAGAAGTAACATAATATATGAATTAACAAAATAAATATATACAAATAAAATATATATAATATAAATAAATATTAAATGAATATTAACTATCTAAATACCTAAATATTATATATATATATATTATATATATATATATATATAAATATATATATATATATATAAAATATAATAAATATATATATATATTAATTAATAAAACGAGCCACCTTGAATAACTTTTGGCACAATGATTTTCAGGAAAAATAAAAAAACACGTCAACAAAAGTATACAAGGGGACACATTTTGACATATTCACATTTGATGTTACTTCCACTAGCGCACCCCCAGAGCATGTGACCATTTTTTTTCAAATGGATCACCCTATACTGTTTCGCATTATCAGATGCTCCATGATGAGCAGATTTCAACAAAGTATAAAACATATGGTCTGACGCATATGGTTCGGGAGCTACAAATTATTTGGTTGAAAACGAGCCACCCTGAGTAACTTTTGAAACAATGATTTGCAGTAAAAATTAAAAAACAGGTCAACAATTTATACGGAAGGCCACATTTTGAAATATTCGTTCTAGAGACAAATGAAGCAATAAATCAGAAAAAGAGAGTTTTTATTAAATTCTTGAATCAAAATCTGATGACTTTACAATGAGAAGAAAAAAAATTTCTATAGTAAATGTTCAAGAACATTTCCACCAACTTCCATACAATGATACAAACGAGCTTCCATTGCCGCCCTCACATGGTTGAGAATCTCGGGAGTTATTTCTCTGCAATGCCTAATGATATTCTCTCTCACATCTTCTGATGTTGTTGATTCTATCTCATACACTTCAGACTTCAAATGACCCCATAGAAAGAAATCTACAGGAGTGAGATCCTCTTCTGCCAATCCAGCGACCAGGAAAATGATCATCCAAAAATTGTCGCACTGGAGCTGCATAATGTGCACCATCCTGCCGAAAAACTATTTCTTGTTCAAATAAATTCATATCCTCCTCAATTGCCCTATTGATGCACGGTATTATTCGATTCTCCAATATATCCAAATATTTCTCACCAGTCAAATTACCATCGATAAACGAAGGTCCTATGATGTGGTCACCTAAAATTCCTGCCCAAACATTCAGTTTTTGAGGTCGTTGGGTATGAACTTGACGGTATAAATGAGGCTTCGTATCACTCCAATATCGACAATTTTGCCGATTCACCTCTCCATTCAAACTAAACGTACTTTCATCCAAAAAACAAATGTTATTCAAGAAATTCTGATGCAAGTTGATCCGTTCAGTGAGACTTTCACAAAACTCGATACGTCTATCGAAATCATCTTCGTTCAATTCATGAACTAGTCTAATCTTATATGGATGAAATTTGTGCTTATGAAGGATCCTGAAAACATTTGTACGACTGATTCCTGAT
Source organism: Gonioctena quinquepunctata (assembly GCA_018342105.1). Taxonomy (NCBI): domain Eukaryota; kingdom Metazoa; phylum Arthropoda; class Insecta; order Coleoptera; family Chrysomelidae; genus Gonioctena; species Gonioctena quinquepunctata. Next base: position 218,745 of record JAFIRS010001996.1, read on the forward strand.
TCTCGAGATAACTTAGTAAGAGATTGCGTATTTTTCATTAGTCCAACGTGCCCTAAAACTGCAATAGAAATAGCTTCATCGTTGACAACTCCTGAACGGTTATGTTTTTTATTGCTAACAGATCCAGTTTCCATAAATTTGTTCAATAATTCCGAAACGTATTCGTGTCGTACATTTCTTCCTGGATGATTATCATTGAACATACGGGCAGCAGCTCTAGCACTATTTCCATTCTGGTAGTACAAACTCACTATTTCAATCCTTTCTCGAAGCGTATTGTTTCTCAAGAATTCACAAAAACAGAAACACCAATTGTAACTTCACCTGGTAGGTAATCGTTATTGTAGAATGAGACGAATACAAAATGAAGAGAATATCGAATTCAAACTTATCTAGGCAAAATGGGACTTTTTTGAAGTGAACTTAAAAAAAAAAAACACCTAGGAAACCTAGGTAACAGATTGTACAGAAGTTCATTCAGGGTGGCTCGTTTTCAACTCAAATAATTTGTAGCTCCCGAACCATATGCGTCAGACCATAATTTTAGACTTTGTTGAAATCTGCTCATCATGGAGCATCTGATAATGCGAAACAATAAAGGGTGATCCATTTACAAAAAAAATGGTGACATGCTCTGGGGGTGCGATAGTGGAAGTAACATCAAATGTGAATATGTCAAAATGTGTCCCCCTGTATACTATTGTTGACGTGTTTTTTCATTTTTCCTGAAAATAATTGTACCAAAAGTTAAAAGTGTCATTTTAAATGGAACTTAATAAAATAATACAATACAATAAATGTACAATTTCAGTTGCAAACGGATAAATTTATTAAAATATATTCACCATGTTAAAATTATGTTAATATACATTTAGTATAGTTTTGTTGAAAAAAAAATTATAAAAACCAAACAGCACAATTGATGAGTAACTGAGACATATGCATCATGACGAGACAACTATATATTGTTATCGATGGTATGAATAATGTTTCATGAATACATTTTTTGATTCACAAGTTCAGGAAAAAGTTATTTCTTTTTCCACTCCACATTTTTACAGTATCTTGTATCTTGTGGGACTAAATAGGAAACATTCTCGTATTGGCTGGTTGCACCACTGAATTAACCCTCTGTTTTCTATCAGTCAAATAACTTCGAATAATTATATAAATATTTCCTCTTAGTCCATATGAGGATATTTTTTTTAATAATGTATTGTGGCAAACAGTGCCGATTGCTTCCGAAAATCAACGAATATGCATTAAGTAGCCTTTTTTTATCCAGTGCTTCATAAATATAGGATAGGATGGGTATTGAATGTTAATTATAATTAGAATTTAATGTATGCCAGTATAACATGTATTGACCACTTCTTTGTTAAAACTGTATCCCATAGAAATATCCAATCATTTGTCTTCCAATTCAATATAACAGACCATTACCCTATAGCATTAACAATAGATCTAAACCAAAGTTCACATAATAATATTCCAAATGAAAATAAATACAAGCAATATATAAACTTCTCATCATTAAAAACCGATTTGGAATACGAGACATGGGTCGACCTATACTCGGTACGGGATATAGACAAAATGACTGATAAATTCATTCAAAAACTTAACTTATATATTGAAAGAAATACGAAAAATGTCAAGCTAAAAAAACAAAATATAAAACGAAGAAAATGGATAACTTCTGCACTCTTAACATCGATAAACAAAAAAGAGACAATGTATAAAACATTAATGAAAGACCCAAACAACCAAATTTTGAAAACACAGTACCATACTTACAAAAATAAACTAGATAAGATAATAAAAAATTCTAAAAGAACTTATACACAAAAATTAATCAAAAATAACATGAACCAATCCAAGGCTCTCTGGGAATGCGTAAATGATATCTGCAATCGATCCAAACCAGAAACAAAAAATAGAAAAAATTATATCAACTGACGGTACACCACTATTTTCCAAAAGCACATCTCTGACAGTTTCAATGAATATTATAGTACGTTGGTCAAACATATGCAAGTAAAATAAAAGTTCCGGATGACTATATAGAACATGACACAAGATTGAAAAATTCAATGTATCTTTATCCCACCGATACCAGAGAAGTCCACGACATCATAATGCAACTGAAACCAAAAAAGGCTCCTGGTCACGACAATATACGCGCTGAAACCTTGAAAAACATATCAAAACAGATAACTGCCCCCTTAACCCATTTAATAAACTGTTGTTTCGAAAAAGGCTATTTTCCAAAATCATTGAAAATTGGAATCGTGAAACCACTATTCAAAAGTGGTAGTAAATTTGAAATGATAAATTATAGACCAGTCTCATTAATATCAAACTTATCTAAAATAATTGAGAAAATCCTCAAAATGATTACAATTAGAATCTTATATTTATAACTCACTGGATAAAATAAACCATCATTATGCATTTTTGTTGACCTCTCTAAAGCATTCGATACCGTGTGCCACAGAAAATTACTTGACAAACTAGACCATTATGGGATAAGAGGAAATATATACGGAATATTAAAAAGCTTTTTGACAGAGCGCGAACAGAAAGTAAGTATTGAAGGGGAGTTGAGTGATAGTAGATATGTAACATACGGTGTTCCACAAGGAACTGTACTTGGTCCACTGTTGTTTACTCTGTATATCAACAGTTTACTTTCTTTAGGAACCAGGGGCAAAATTTTGAGCTTTGCAGATGATACGGCTATATTCTATGAGGCGAAATCATGGAACACCTTGAAAGCAGAAGTGGAGGATGATTTTAGAGTTATAGAAAAGTGGTTTCGATATAATACACTAACTCTCAACCTGGAAAAAACAAAATATCTACCGTTTTCCTCATACTCCAGTGGATTACCAAATATGGGTCCTTTGATTATCGGACCAAATTCAGAAATACCTGAAGCTGAATCGATTAAATATTTAGGTATTGTAATTGACCGACACCTCAAGTGGGACCTTAACATAAGAAATATAGTCAACAAGTTAAGAGGTATGTTATATAGATTTAAATATCTGAAAGATTACCTTGACACGAAACACCTAGAAATATTATACTACGCACTGGTTCAATCTCATCTAACTTACGGTATTGTGGGCTGGGTGGTGTAAATGACAGCACTTTAGAAAATTTAAACGTCATTCAGAGATGGATATTACGAATTATATACGGTAAACCACTCAGATTCTCCAATGATAAATTACATGAAGAATCGGGAATATTTGACAGTAGGCAACTTTTCTGTCAAAATATACTAGTCAACATAAAAAAAAACAAGATCTCTTCTCACCCTGTTACACACTCCTACAGCACAAGAAATAAAACAATATCATTAAGCGTACCTCGCTGTGACAAAACCATAGGGCAACGTCACTGTGACTTTCTTGCACCAAAACTTTATAGTCTAACACCTGTTGATATAAGGAACTTACAGAGCATCAATTTATTCAAGAAAAAATAAAAAAATGGATTTTGGCTTTTGGAAGGAGTAAACTACACGATTTTGTTAATCAAAAACTAAATTAATATATGGTTAGGTATTTTATACTCTTCAATCAAAACAATGAATGGTCTACTTATTATTTTTATTAGTAATATAATTTATACTCATGTTCTCTCGTGTTAATTGTATAAGTCTGAGTACATCTATATATGTACGTATGCGCATATCTCTCAATTAGTTACTCGAATTTTTATATTCTGATACTTTTATATTTTATATTTGTACATTTTAGATTTTTAAACTTTTAAACTTTTCCCTTTTAGCACTTTACATTTTACATTTATAAATTTTACATTTTTACATTTTTATAATTACATTTTTACATTTTACATTTTACATTTTACATTTTACATTTTTAAATTTTCATATCTTCATATCTTCACATTATATCTATATATTTTATATTTTCAAATTATTTCATAACGAATCATCTTCAACTAGTTATGTAATGATCACCTACTGAAATTGATGGAACATACAACAACATGAAGCCACGTACAAGCGATAGTTACATTGGAACTAAAGCTTCTGTGGTATCCCCTGTTTATTTACTGTACGCACTTTAATCATATATACCTTTTTTGTAAATATTTTCTTGGTGAATAAACTTTATTATTATATTATTATTATTATTATTATAAGAATTGAAAATACTTCAAAGTGAATAAGAAGTCAGTTATGCAATAATCTTCATTTGCTCTTTCTAGCAAAAAAGTGCACAGTCCATTGAGAAAGAGTGGAAGGTATCATGTCGTGGTGAGAAGCAATAGAATATTGTTTTACGTTACAAGTCCGGTATGTGACTCATTGCAGTATAAACAAGGGCAGTACAGAACACTAATAAGAATAAAATAACCCAATTAGAAATACCAGGAATATTATTGTAACAGCATGTAACAATGTATTTAGTGTAGTTCACCTACTGACTTAGTTGTGAAGCGAATTAGTGGGGTGAAGGAAACTTTCTTTTTATATTTATTCAACGTCGGAATATTTCTCAACACCGACGTTGGTGAGCACACTCCCCCCAACCGGAAGTGTTGTCGAATCCTCCATTATTTTATAGGTAGGGTTAACGAGCTCATCATCTATGAACTCGGGACCGCTATCTCAACATCCTCCCCAAAGGACGGCATATCTATCGTCATATCTCGTACTCATTGTTTTGACACCTGTAGCTGCGATTATGCTTCTACGCTACAGTTGGGGCATTTTAACACGCACCTTCCTTGTCAAGTGGTCATCCATCCGAGTACTAGCTGTGCCCGATGTTGCTTGGCTTCAGATATCGATAAAACTCTCGTAATCCTGACCAGCCACCGTTGCCTATTAGTGAAGGGGGGGTCTTCACCTAACGGACGTGTATTGTATGATTTTATATTTCATTCTTTTTAAAAAGAATAAATAGATATGTTTATTTAAATAAAAAAAAATAGTTGGCAATTTTAAATCATATTTCCTTGATTGTAACTGAGGCATTATTTTCCATAGTTAAATATGATTGTTTTTTGCTTGTCACTGGCAAAAAGATGAAACCATTATATTTTTATCGGGAATCATGGAGGTTTCGGATAAGATTTTGAGTACGAAAGCAACAGGAAAATGAATCCCGACAAAAAAATCAAATTGATATAACAAACAAAATGGATAGTTTTGTCAATGGAAACAATTTCATGAAGTGACAAAACATACAGGAAGATGTTTTCTTATCTTTTCTAGATGAGGTGGGTATGACCTGCAGGATTTTTGAAAGAATCTTTACGGAAGCGATATTTATTGATATAGTTTCATTCTATAGTCGAACGGAATGAATGGCAAGTCCTTGTGGACAAAATATCATTCGTTGGTCAAAGTTATTGCGATGATTGGGATTGCTGGAAATGACATTCAAGACACAGGAACACAACTGGTTATCACGATTCCGCAAACTGAAACTAATGTAGAACGTGTTTTTACTGTCATAAATGAAATAGAAGGAATCAACTTTCTGGAAATATACCGAAAAAATGTGGCCCTATAACCTAAAAATGTTGATGAAAACTTGTTATTTGGTAAATGGTAAATGCATTCAGGAGAAAGAATCCACACTGTAGGTGCAATGCTCGAAAAAATTGCAGAGTGTTTGAAACTTGAAAATCCTGTGACTCTTCTTGCAAATACAGGTGTAGACTCATCCGTAATGAAACGACATAGCGGTTGAGAAAATTTTGCTGTAGCAGAAAAATATGTTGAACATGCACTTGAAGGAAAAACAAAACTTGCAAGAATTATTCAAGGAGGTGAGAATGTTGTACAAGTATCGCAACAAACACAGGAAATAATACTATTATTTCTGATGGGAATGTTCCTTGCACATTAGGAATTAATGTTACTTACGATACGAATTGTACTAAAACGCAAAATTTTTACAGATAAAAATACTAGTCGGGACGCGGGACTCATTTCTATAGCCGGCTATTCTCTTTGAATTATGACAGTTACTTTTTCATAAATCCTAAAAAACCTATATACCTAGTTATTTTTATATTATTAGTTTTTATGAATATGCATAAATAGTATATATTTTGTGCAGAAATTAAAGATAATAATTGTTATCGTCAGTTAACATAAACTGATATGCTTTGTAATTGTACTCTTTTTTTTTTTTTTTTATATGTTCTGGTTCCCACGAAAAGGGATATCCTGTAATGTTCAGAGAACATCGTGGAACCAAGGAAAAGGTAGGAGTTGGTGTTCTTCTTAAATTTCTGGAGGTTGTATGCCTCGGGGAACACCTCCCTAGGCAATGAGTTCCAAAGCCTCGCAGTTCGTTGGATGAATGAGTCTTTGGAAAGTGATGTTCTGCAGGTCTCCAAAGTGACCACGAAGGGGTGTGAAGACTGAACTTGACGGGTTAATCTCGAAGAGACTGCCAAAAGAGGAACGATTGTTGATATTTCAGAAGAGCATCGCCCATGAAAATATCTATAAAATAGAGACAAATCGCCAACTTTTCTACGGTGTTCCAGACAAGTGAGCGAGTTTGTAAGCGAGGCATCACCGACGAGACGAATTGCCCTTTTTTGGACAGAATCCAATAGCTTCAGGATATGTTTAGGTGCCGCACTCCAAATATGGGAACAGTATTCCAGGACAGGTCGGATCTGTGCGGCTTTTCTAGAGAAAAGACATAGCACTTTTGGCAATGGACCTCACGTGTTTTCCCAGGAAAGGTTATTGCTGATAGTAATACCAAGCATCGATATGGATGACTTCAGTGGTATGGTTACTCCTGACAAAGTTATGTTAGGTACAGTGAGATCGGCTTTTCTAGAGAAAAGACATGCTTGTGTTTTGTTTGCATTGAATTCTACCAAGTTATTGGATCCCCATTCGAGAATTGTTGCTAAGTCCATATTTATATTGTTAACATTTCTTCCTCGTTCATTTCTGGTTTCACGGGCTGATATAGGGGCCCTGGAAGAGAAAGCGGTATGGAGGGTACTATCATCGGCAAAGCTGTGTACGGACATGAAGTTGCTTTCAACACGTCGTTGATGTGAAGTAAAAATAGTGTTGGTGCTAGAATGGATCCTTGCGGAACACCAGCATTTATGAGTAGAGTGTCAGATGAAACTCCATCGACCACTACATGGAGAGACCTGTTTGAGAGAAAACTAGCAAGCAGAGAACACAGCTGAGGGGGCAAGCCATAAATGGAAGCTTGGCGAGGAGTCCCTGGTGCCAAACTCGATCGAACGCCTTGGAGATATCTAATGCCACAGCTAAAGTTTCTCCATACTTTTCAATAGATAACTGCCATATATGTGAGACGTATGCGAGCAGGTCACCAGTTGATCTCTGATGGCGGAAGCCATATTGCCTATCATTGATAATTCCTGAGTCTTCCAGATATTTCATGAGCTCGATGTTGATGGCTTTTTCCATGACCTTCGAAATAATAGATAGCAGTGCGATAGGTCTGTAGTTGCTAGGTAGGGTCTTTTTGCCTTTTTTAGGGACTGGCTGTACTCTTGCAATTTTCCAATTGGACGGAAATACTCCCAAATTGTAAGAGTGGTTGAACAACTTGCAAAGAACAGGTGTTAGTTCGGGGCACATTTCTTGAGAACAATCGGCGGGATTCCGTCAGATCCACAGGCTTTGTTGGTGTTGAGACCCAGCAAAATCTTTCTGATAGTACGTTGGCGAAAGGTGATCTCGGGCATGTGACTGTCAACAGGTGTAATGTTCGGGTGTTGTTTTCCCGAAGAATCAGAGTGGAATTTCCAGCAAATAGGTGCGCAAAGATATTGGCTTTTTCCTGGGCAGTCGTTGCTAGTGTTCCATCTTCTTGGTTAGGGGAGGAAAAGAGCTGGAAGTGAAGTTTCTTCCCACAGCTTTGAAAGACCAAAATGAACGGGATCCGTTGGGACATTCAACAAGTTTTGATCTTATTTTGGCATTATGAGCATCTTTTGAACATTCTATTGTCTCTTTGCATATGCCTCTAGCCTCAACGTATGCTGCTCTGGTCTCAGGTCCCGGATTTTTTGCCATCGATGGTATGCTGCCTGTTTGGAAGCCACAGCTCTAGAGCAGTTTCTGTTAAACCAGGTCTTATCGGATGATGTTCTTCTTTCGGTATTCGGTATGTAAGTTTGCATCCCCAACATGATGATTTCAGAAATTGTCTCAGCACATCGTGTTGGATCTACTGAAGAGAAACAAACTCTCTTCCATGGAAACGCTGAGAAAAACATACGAAGACCTTCCCAGTCGGCCGAATTGTAATGCCACATGAGACGGGGTGGTATTGTGCTGCTCGATGGTAAATGGAAAGAGCATGTTGTGGAGATGAGGGTGTGATCAGAGTTTCCAAGTGGGGCACAAACTTCTATTCTATACGGGTCAGGATTGGTGGTGAGGAAAAGATCTAGTGTATTGGCAGACTGGTTGTTGACATCAGGGATGCGGGTTGGTAGCTCGACCAGTTGTTCTAGACCATGAGTGATGGCGAAGGCCTCGGCTTGACGACCTGCATCATCTGTTTTGTTAGAGAATTTGAGCCAGGCAGCATTATGTACATTAAAGTCCCCCATGATTATGGTTTCAGCTGTTGGATGGTTTTCCTGAATGTAGTCCAGTTTGAGTGATAAAAACTCAAAGAGGTTGTTATATGAAGGTTCATTAGGTGATAGGTAAAGGCAGCAGAGGAACTTAGTCACTTTGGTATCAGATAGCTTAAACCACATCACATCAAAGTCTTTCGGTTCCAAACTCTCTTCACGCTGGCATGAAAGGTTAGCCTTAGCGTAAAGGCAGACTCCACCTTTGAACCTGAATCGAGAATGGAGTTCGTAACCAGGACAAAGCATATGGACCTTGTTGGTGGACGAGTTTACTTGTGTTTCTGTTAGAGCCAGAATATCCGGTTTTTTCGTCTGTAGGTGATGGTGGACGTCATTAATGTTCTTGTTGAGTCCACGGATGTTGCAAAAATTAATCTTCAATGTTGAGTCCCCTCGAGTACCTCTCGCCCGGAAATCCGAATGGAGAGGTATTTTACTTCCGGAGTGTTTTACTCTAGGAGACTTCATCATTATTACTATTAGCTGAAAATAAAGGAGGAATTGGGGAAAAGGAAAGAGGGAGACCGGAAAGTATCGACCGAACACTGAAACATGGAATGATCCATTTCACAGCACACAAAGTCGATAGACTCTAGACGAGGATGATAAAATATTGTTTCGAAAAATTCAAGAGGCTCTTTTGGCACTTACTGTGGAATTTTGGTACCTTCCTAATGAGAAGAAAAACTCAATTAAATAATTGTGTTGATAAATAATAATTGATGTAGTTAATTTAAAAATGCATTCTAAATGTATGAAATAATTGCTAAATATGTGTATTTCAATATTTTATTTGTTATATTTTGTGACAACTTGTCAAAATCGAAGGTAAAAAATAATTGTTTCTAAAATCAAAACATGTTTCCTAGGTATTTGATAATGTAATATTCCATTCAAATTAGTCAATCAAATATCACGAAAAACAATACATTACGGAAACGCGAACCAAAGAGAACTTGATGCCCAATGCCAAAATAAAAAAAATGAAATTGAAAAGCGGCGTTAGGCGATATGGAATTGGTTGAATAAAAATGTCGAAGAGAAAAGCAACAGGAAGATATGATCAATGATGAAATCATCGATAACAGGGTAAATATTGAGTTGAACTACTTTTGCTGAACACGAATCCGGAAGGAAGATGTAGCGTTCTCATACCGTTTTCTAGTTGGAGCCCTTTTCAATTCTGAATCATGTGATATTAAAACACCATATTTTTACGCAACAATCACTCACAATGCCTCCTCCTTTTCATCAGCCTGAACTACAAATATTATGTCACATATTTACTGCAAAATTTTACACGGAATATCGAAAAAATCCTCCTTTAACTGTTACAAATAACCTAACTTCTGTAGCAAAACGCATAAGGTTCGTTTGAGCGCAAATATTTATTTTTTCAAAACTTTTACAAAATTCAGACTTTATTTTTGTTTGGTTTAAGTGTTCCCAAAAAGGGTCAGTCCGAATATATGGCGGTTGGAGAGAAGTACGGTAGAAATAGAATGAGTTATTTCATCTACATTTAAGTATTTAAATGATGGTTTTCGAAATATTTTCGAGGGATAATAGTAATGTAATAGAAAATATTGTCAGGAATGAGGAATTAGATGGGCAAGGAAATATGTTTTCCCAAAAAAAATTTTTTTTTGAACTTTTACGCAAGTAAGCATATTTCACGACAATTGAAGATATTCATGGCCTATGAGAAATAAAAGTCAGAAGTATATCGTAGATAGGTATTTTCTATAATGACCGGACTCATGTTTACATCTCTGGAAACAACCTGACCATTTTTGTATTTAGAAAGCGGAAAATGTTCAATAGATGATAGAATTGGAAGATTTCGTATAAGAAAAGGATATCCATGTGATCTTGAATAGCGCCAGTTCCATTCAAAATTTTCAGAGTTACACATCTGATATCTCTCGAGATATTTTATTTGGTTGTTTAGGTCATGCCAGCCTGCATTCTTTAGTTCAATTTGAACCCCATTTTTTTTTTATGCAAAAGTACAGTCCAGAATACGTTCAATTTTGATTAGTTTTCTTTACAATTCAAATATTAAAAAGTACATTATGAATATACTTTCTTTCTGGAATTTTATTAGTTAATTTAGGGACTTAAAAGCCATTGAACTGAGCTAATAAAGTCAATATATGTTGTGAAAGATATCAAAAACACGGTTTTTACTCTGAATGAATAAGAGAAAATCTGGAACTCAGTGGGTTTAAAACGTTACAGTTCTAGAAAAGAGTTTATGTGTTTTCAAAATTGAAAACGAAGAATATACAATCAGTGATAGTGCTACTAGGATTCAGAGGACATCTGAGAGTGATTACGGCAGTGGCGTAGTGCATTTGTAATAATATGCTTTGTGTAATGAAGGATCCACTATAACCATGATGACAGAAAATTACCCATATTTATGACCAACGGGTACAATTGATACTCTATGAATGCGATGGAAAATTTATACAATAAATTATAAAAATTATTTCCAGGGCATCAGTTTGGGTATCAGAGGTCAAAATGAGAATGTATTATTTGAAGAGTTAGCAATCTGAATTCACCATCCCAAACAATCAAGTATGAAAAATTAATTAAAAAATCAAATATTTGTTTTCAATCAACATACCAACGATGGTTGATGCTTCACCAGGAATAATTGCAAGATTCACTTGATCATTGCGGGAGAAATTATAGAGCATGGAAAAATGTTAACATGTTAACCGCTAGACCTGAAGAGCTGAAGTTATGACAGAATATTCCTACGATGACATAGATGACCACAAAAAAGTTTATATTTTATTTTTAATACCTGAAGGGGTGAAAAGGGGATAAGAAAAAGGGTGGAAGTGAAAATACCTTTAGTTTTGGAGTTAGGTCATAGAAATTGGTATTTGGGCTTTTCCTTTCAATTAAGAAAACATATATTTCAGGGTTTTGGAAATTATTGATTAGATTAAAAGGGATGAGGTTGGATATTTGATTGTTTAGTGTGTCATGGAAATTGGTACATTAAGTCTTTGTTAGAAATGAAGAGAAGGTTTCAGTGTTTGTAGAAAATCAAACCCAAAAGGGGTGAAAGGGGTCGTGAAAATTTGTATGAGGCGTTCATCAGTTTTTAAGTTAAGGTCTCAAAAATTGGTATCTGAACCCTTTGTTCAGTGTTTTTGGAAATTCAACCCCTGAAGAGGTGAAAGGAGGGGAGAGTTAAGTTATTCTATGGGGGTTTCCTTAGTTTTTGAGTAAGGATCATAGAAATTGGTATTTGAGCTATTACTCACAAATAAAAAGGTGAAATTGGGGTGAATATTTGTATGAGGGGTTTAGTTTGTTTTTAAGTTGAGGTCATGAGAATTCTTTGTTACGAATAAAGAAATATTTGTTTCAGTGTTTTGAAATTAACACTGAAGATGGAAAGGGGGTTTTTGGGGTTCCAAGTTAATATTTCGATGTTTTCATTATTTCAATCCCTAAAGGGGTGAAATGGGGGGTGAAAGTTTGTATGGGGCGTTCCGCTAGCTTTTAAGTTCATAATAATTGGTATGTGAGGTTACAAATACAGAAAAATATGTTCCAGTGTTTTTGAAAACTTAACCCCTGAAGGGGTGAAGGCACGGGGGTGAATCGATGAGGTTCTGTTAGTTTTCAAGTTATGGTAATGAAAATTGGTACTTGTGATCTTTGTTAAAAATAAAGTGTTCTTAGAAATTCTACTCCTAAAGAGTTGAGACGGGGTGTGAAAGTTTTCATGGGGACTCGTTAGTTTTTAAGTTAGGATCATGAAAACTGTGGTCTTTCTCACGGATAAAGAGATACCCGTTTCAGTATTTTTAGAAATGAGAGAGTGACATTTCTTATGGAGGTTCCGAAATTGAAGTTAGAGTCATGAAAAAGGGTGATCACGGATAAAGAAATCAATTACGCCACCCAAGGCATAAGCTGAAACCACACAAAAAACATAGGAAGGGTATTGCCTCTCTGTTACAAATAAATGAATCATGTTTAACGTCATTTGAAAATTCCATTCCTAAAGGGGTGAAAAGTGGTTAGTCAATTTCAATAGTCGTCACAAAGCATAACTTTCGCTGTCAAATCAATTACGCCACCCACAGGCATAAGCTGAAACCACACAAAAAACATAGGGAAAAATACGAATTCTACGCTCGAAGTCACGGTTATCAGCTTATATCTAGATTACTATCGTTTCGGACGTCCATCGTCTTGATGTATTCAAAAGGTTCTCACGACGTTTCGAATGCTTGTATCTGCAATCGTCTTCGATCAAATTCACGATGGAAATGGAAACCAACAGTGCCTTACCCTTCCTCGATGTGAACGTTGAGAGAAAAGGCAATGAAATTCGCACCTCCGTCTACAGAAAGAAGACACATACGGGGCAGTACCTCAGTTACAGCTCCAACCATCCGAGTTCGACGAAGAGAGGGATCGTGAGAACATTGGTAGAGAGAGCGACGCACATATGCAACGACGTGGAGTCACTAGATGCCGAATTAAACCACATTTGAGAGGATCTCCACCGGAATGGATATCCCAAGAAACTCCTAGAAGAAGTATTGAAACAACTCCGGAGAACGAAGACATCTGAAGAGCAACAACAAAGCACAGTGATCTGCCTTCCGTACATCAGAGGTGTCTCCGAGAAGATCAGAAGGATCGGAAACGAGTTCAACATCAAGAGCTGCTTCCAATCCGGCAGTACTTTACGGAGTTTCCTGACCAAGACCAAACCTGTCAACAAAAATGAAATCAGTACGAATTGCATTTATGAAGTTCCATGTGAATGCGGAGATTCCTACATTGGAGAGACAAAGAGACACTTATCGGTAAGATTGGATGAGCACAAGAAATGGACTCAACGGGGAGGAACATCAAAATCGGGAATCGCTGACCACGCCTGGACTGAGCACCATCGAGTTCTATGGGACGACGCAAGTGTTCTACATAGAGAGGAGCATTGGTTCAAACGAAAGTTCATAGAGGCCGCCTACATCGAAGCCAATAACGCCTTTTGTCAACCAAGCGTTGAGATCAAGAACGTATGGAAACCTCTGATTGCTCTTTTTGGCGGGCTGCAGAGGCGCGGAACTTCACGCACCACCACACCGCGCGAAATTACACGCACCGCTGCACATGGCGGAATTGCACGCATCATTGCGCCGACAGTCATATAAATTGGTAAGTAGCACCTAAACTTGTCAGTATTCACCTGAAGACGATTGCAGATACAAGCATTCGAAACGCCGTGAAAACCTTTTGAATACATCAAGACGATGGACGTCCGAAACGATAGTAATCAAGTAACCACATCGTCTACAACCTTCAAACAAGCTTGTATCTACATATACTGAAAACAAAACCATTACTAGCGCATAAAAGGAGCGATAGAATCTTTTAGACGGAATTGGTTTTTAGAATGTGAAGAATTCGAATCCATCCAATTCAAAATAAACAATGGACGTAGGACAAAAAATCTTGCTTTGATATATACTTTCTCATAAGTGATGGATATTTTATTTATTCATTGTAAAGAATTTATTCGGCTACGGAACAGTTTAAGCTATGTCACCAAACTGTTACCCACCTACCCACGTATCTTTCTCATGAAGCAGTCAACTATTGCCTTTGAAGTTCATATTCTATCCCAATATTATCTGAAATGATGGGTTCCTACCAGAACCTTCGATTTGAATTGATAGATTTCCATTATTCTCATGAACGGAAAGATAAACAAGAGCACTTGTTGCCAACCGTTGCCCACCCGCATCATCCTCAAATATACGTTATTGGAGATTAAACTCTTATTGACATTTCGATTTGCCGAATTTTCCAGTCACCTCTTCTCGGTCTTGAGCAAATAGATATTCGTTCGTAAGACAGTTATTTGTTGAATTACGTGCGCAATATGGTTTCTTCGCTTGGTCGCCACCGACTACCCATCTATATTTCGTTGGAATAGCTCGGGAGATGAAATAAAAATATTTTCAGGTGCAATTTCACCTTCTTTCTGTTTGGGTTATTAGTTGACAATTCTTCCTCTCGATGTGTTCGGTATGAAGGTGCCTTTGAAGTGTTATTGACGCGAGTTGTTCAGATAAGAATGGAAGATTGTTAATACTATAGGGTGAACAAAGGAACGAAGAATAAATCGATAAGCATGAAATAGGAATACAACTCAAACAACTACCTATAACGATAAACAAATCCAAAAAGATAATTCGTGTTATTGAAAACGAGGAAAATATAAAATAATACAAATCCATTCAATATTTCTGAGAGTTCATAAATAATAGTTGGTAGAGTAATACAGTGAACGATCTATTTCCAGTTACCCCAGACTTACAACTCAAATAATAAATAAAGGCCGAAATCGCTCAATGAAAAATAATTGATAAAAAACCTTTTTATAGAAAAGCTTTCATTGAAATGCACTAAAAAGTTAAAAATAATGGCTCTGGATTTGTGACGTAGGTTATTTCCGAGTTATAGCTCCGAAAGATTGTCGCGCAAAGTTTTCAGTTCGAATACAAAAGCGACAAGCTTTTGAATCTACAGTATTGGAAAGTATTTATCTTGGGTATGGTGGTTTCATGAGAGCGTAAACAATAGCTTGCTACATGTTGAGAGAGCATTACAATTTCTCCTAGACTCGCTCGAGGAAGGGATATTTACGTCACGACACAGATATAGGAGAATCAGGGCGGTCAGCTCAGGACGTCAGTATCATACCAGCAGCAGTCGGGAGAATGTTTGCGCTGCAATGAAGAGGAATTATTGACGATAATTTCACTTCAGATAATTTGAACAAATTCAACTGAATCATTGATTCAATTCAATCTGTCGGACGACAGGTAGATCAAAATATCTTTGGTGCCATGGTGGCCGCGAAAACAAAAGGAAATTCTTAAACATAAACAAAACAAACGATATTTCTGTAAGATTATAAAAACAGAAAATTCTTAAACATAAACAAAACAAACGATATATCTGTAAGATAATAAAAACAGAAAAATTTCTAACAGAAAAACACTTATTTCTTGAATGGAGAGAAAAAAAATGTTTACAAGAAAAGACAAACCAAATTAAATATTTTGTGTACGGAATTATTTTATTAAATGTTCGAACAAACCACCATTTTGGGCCAAACAATAGGCGAATCTATTGTGCTTTCTCTGCGGTTGTGTAAATAGGCGGCATGTTTCAAAAGGTAATAATTGTCACGGTCTTTTGTTTTCGCAACCACGGCTCGGCAAGAACGAGTCGAGCTGTGCGCTGTGTCGCATTGCCACGTGGTCACTTAATGCGTCGGGTGGGGTAACAGGAGGGGCGCACAGCAGTGCGTCTCTCTTGTTTATGTGGTATTATCATATCATTGCGTTCCTTGTTGCTCGTGTAGATTTCTGTCTATACCCCAGATAAATTCTTTCCGATACTGTATAACTCACGGAATAACCTACGTCGCACATCAAAATTAATTATTTCTTACTTTTCAGCTTGTCTTTAAAGAGGTTTTTTATTAATTATTTCATTTTGTGCTTTTAAGTACTTAAGTACGCCTTAATCTATGCCTTTTTGTTGAAGCAATGATGAATCACTTTGGATTCGATAAAAACTCTGTGAAATGTTTCGATGGTTATTTTCGCGAGAGGATTCGGTGCGTGCAAATTACGGAAAAAACATCACAACCTCTCAAAATTACATGTTCGATATTGGGTCCACTTCTTTACACCCTATATACTTATATGTTCTGCGAAGCGATAAGAATATGTAAATGCCACTTTTATGCCGACGATACCCAACTGTACCACTCCTTTCATGGAAAAAATAGGCTTTGAACGATGACTTGTGTGCTCTAGTTGAAATTGCCAACAAACATGCTCTTATTATCAACTCACTAAAAAGTTCAGTGATGCTCTTCTGTCACAAGAAAAAAAGAGACACATTGAAGGGCATGGTCAGTATCAATTTATCGGGGAATGTGTTTTCTATTTCAGATACTGTGAAAAATTTAGAACTCTTCATGGATAGTGGGTTACGATTTACTGAACATGTTATAAATCGAATCAGAATGGCTTATGCGAATATCAAAACAATATACCAATCAAGAAGTTTTTGAGTAGAAATATCAAAATCATGTTGTGTGAATCTCTTGTTCTGTCCTGCTTCAATTATTGTGATGCTATATATGGCCCTTCGATTGACTATACTACATCACGTCGAGTTCAAGTAGTTCAGAAGTCTTGTTTGAGGATGATCTTTGGAGTACGCAGGGGACAGAGCATCACACACAAACTATCGGAGGCAAGATGGCCAACTGTAGACAGCTCCATTATAGTTGCCTTTTCCACAAGATCATACTAAAAAAAAACCCAAAATAAAAAATTATATTCAGGAGTTTCATCCACAATGTCAACACTCGTTATAGGGGCACAATTACTTTCCCGATGCATTCAACTGAATCATTTAAAAAGTCTTTCTCTTACCGGGTTATGAAAAACGTCCGCCATCTTGGAGCGCCATTTTGGATTTTCTTTAACAGAAATTCCATGAGCCGCCATTTCAATTCCATAAATTTTGACGAAAATTTCATAATCTCCGACTTTGAAACCCCCTACCACACAAATTTTGAATAGAATCGGACCATAATCGTAAAACTCGTCCGCCATCTTGGAGCCCCCATTTTGTTTATACCTCTAACAAAAACACCATGCATTGTCACCGGAATTCTGAACACCTGCCAAATTTCAGCTCAATCGGTTGTCGGCAAGTGATCCAAAAATGGATTTCAAATTTTGATCCAGAAAGAATGACAGAATGAAATACGAACGAAGCAAGTTTGTAATAATGAATATAGATTCAATATTTTGAAATTTGAAAAATAACTGATTATTTCCAGGAAAATAGTTCAAGAATTTCAATGAGCTCTGCAGGTTTGTGGAAAGTTGAGAACGGGATTGCAGTAAATATTTCCAATGAGGAAGAAATATACAACTGGAAAATGGTGCTATTGTTGATAACAACGAAATGATCGCAAATGAATTGCGATACTGGTATAATAAATGGAAAAAACTTACCTATACCTGATGTACAACACAATATTATAACCAACACTTCATTTCTAACAGATGACAACTACAGAGAAATTATTGAAACAAGTTCCAGTTCAAATAAAATAAATAATAAAAAACCTTTTCAAAGACAAGTTTTTATTCAAATGTACTAAAAAATGAAATATAATTGCTTTGAATGTGTGACGTAGGTTATTCCGTGAGTTATAGATTAAAAAGCTTGTCGCTTTTGTTTTCGAACTGAAAACATTGCGCGACAAGTTTTTGAATCTGTAACGCACGGAATAACCCACGTCACACATCCAGAGCAATTATTTTTTACTTTTTAGTGCATTTGAATAAGAGCTTGTCTTAAAAAAAAAATTATTATTCATTTTGTACTTTTTAGTACTTAAGTACGCCTTAATCTATGCATTTTTGTTAAAGCGTCGTTATTGTTCCTGTGAGTTCTGAGCTATATCTAGTCCTTTTGGATACCATCCAAAGATTAACTCATTCGCCATATTGAAGTTGCCATCTCCAATTTATGAATTATAACTGGAAATTACTAATGTTCGACTGAATTCATAATCTCCTACCCAAAAACCCCGACATACCAATTTTGAATCGAATCAGCCCTAAACCTCAGCTCGTCGCCATCTTGGTGCGCCTTGTATTTTTCTAAAAAAAAACCCAGAAAATTCATTATATCCGACCTCGAGAACCCTCACATACCAATTTTGAATCGAATCGGACCATAATACAAAACTTGTCCGCCATCTTGGAGCCGCCATCTTGAATTTATGAATTTTGACGCGAAATTAGAATTCTCCGTCCCCAAAAACTCCCACATACCTATTTTGAATCGAATCGTACCATAACCACAAAACTCGTCCGCCATCTTGGAGCCGCCAATTTGTTTTTTTTTCTCTAACAACAATTTCATGATGCATTTTCACTTGAATTATAAACACCTGCCGTATTTCAGCTCAATCGGATGTCGGCAAGTCCAAAAATGGATTAAAAATTTTGAACCTGAAATAATGACAGAATGACAGAGTGCCAGAATGATAGAATGACATACGAACGAAGCAAGTTAAATGAAAGCTTGTGAACATTTCGAAGCTCAAGGTTACGACGATCTTATTTCAGAAGTCTTGAAAAAAATTATTTCATAGATGGACTCTGACTTATATAAAATACAGTTATAAAACTTCAAATATTCAAAAGTGGTAATTGCACGAACACCATTTTTTTCTCTCGCATTTTCGAAAATATTTGAAAACATTCTGAAAAAAGGATAGGTACTCAGTTTTGTGGACGAATATCAAATCATGTCCAATGAACAATTTGAACTATATATATATATATATATATATATATGTATATATGTATATATATATGTATATATGTATATATGTATATATATATATATATATATATATATATATACAATAGGTCCTCGGGTGGATCTCAAAATGGCTTTCGACACGGTATACCACGATGAATTGATGAATGTGAATTGATTTTGGGGAACCTCATATACATTGTTGAAGAGCTTTTTGACCACCAGAAAACAAAAAGTCAAAACTGCTGATAATGCCAGCTCAGAAACAAGAGTAAGATATGGTGTGCCTCAACGAATAGTTCTGGGGCCAATTCCCTTCAATATTTATCTCAATGATCCCTTCAAAATGTACACAGAAAGAGTCATAGTGTGTGTTTCTGATAATACGACAATATCATATGAAGTATTCAATTGGGACGATCTGAAATTCATAGCCGAGGAAGAAAAATGAATATATGTCTTGAAAGTTGTTGCTAGCCAACATATTCATGAAAAACAAACAATCTCTCCTGATAACTTGTATAATACTAAGAGATTTTTCTTAAAATCCCTCGACCTTTCTTACGTGAGACACAAAATCTCCATTCAACTCCAAAATGCAGCACTGGATAAAACGATTGCCAATACTGAAAACTCGCCAATTTATCGATATACTCGAAATTACACAATAAATTCATTTCAAATCATTTGGACAATTCAGGACAGGTCGATGTCGTTTAAACCGACTTCTCCAAAGCATTTGATCGGCTCGACATTCTCCTCAAAAAACTTTCCAACTTTTGTCTTACTCACGATCTTATGAAGTTTTTCTACTTTTATCTATCCAACATAATCCTCAGAGTGGAATGCCATGGTCACCGATCATCTAAATTAACTGCAATTTCCGGTGTCCCACAAGGCTCAGTTTTAGCCCCCCTATTATTCATAATATTTGTAAACGACATCGAAATTGGACTGAACTGTTATCTTCTACTATACGCGGATGACTATGAGCTATAAGGACAAATAACAGTTTGAAATTTCAAGATGATTCAAATAATCTACATAAGTTGTGCAAGTCAAATCTACTCCCTTCAAATATAGGAAAATGCAATGTTATATCTTTCACGCGCAAAAAACAACCTAATATTTTTTATCACAGTATTGATGGCACCAATCTCGATAGGTGCACCAGTTTCACAGACTTGGGAGTGAAATTTGACAATGAATTAACGTTCGTGGAACATACTTGCAATATCGTTTCATCTGCTTATAAACCGCTTGGCTTCGTAATCAGGAACTCAAAGCCGGTTACACAACATCTTGTATTTGCTGACACCCAACACGAATTTACTCATGTATTCTCCTATCCATCAAATTTGTGTGAATTATATGAATTTTCAGAATGTGATTGACATATTCAACACTACATTAAGTGAAATCAAGAAAGTGATCCTGTAACACTCACATATGTATTCATAATACCTGTAACTCTGCATATGAACTTCTTTCTTTTTTAAGTTTTTTTTTCAGTTTTTATGCATAGTTGCACGAAAGTCTTGGTAATTTCGTCTGAATTATTGTATTATTCATCATTGTATTGTAATTTGTGATCACTGTATTTTTCCCACCCTGCTTAAAGCATCAGCTGTTACGGTGGCGTAAAGCTAAATGAATAAATAACAGTTATACAAATATTGACATCCGATTTTGAATTTAAAAAAATGTGTATGTTCTATTTTTTGTAACTGACTATAATATGTATGTTGGAAAAAACAATTTACCAAAACAAATAGAATAGGTTAAATCAGAATAGTTTAGTTCTGACTGCCCACTCTGAAAGTTTATTTGAAAAATACTCTACCACAGTACTTTCCAGGACCTTACTTTTATGGTTACTGCAGTTTGTCTATTATTTCATGAATACAGGGTGAGTCAGAATAAGACCGACAAACTTCGTATGACGATTCATCACTTCATTTTGAGGTGAAAAGTTTCTATCAACGTATATCTTAAAATGCACCTTCTCTGAGATCCACCGTGTCGAAAGTATGAGAAAAAAATTTTTTCTTCAAGACTAGCGTGTGGTTTTGTGTTCATTAATGTGATTATTTGAAGTTCAACTACTGATCTATATTTAGTAAAGCAGTGGCATAGTTACGGTCGTGTGTGGCCATATTTTCCTCGATAATTTTTTCTTGTAGTGTTTTGTGACCTCACTGGTTATTATAGCTTGGAGTTGGTTGAGAAAAGGTCAATTAATTGAAACCATTATAGATCTGTTGCCGACGTTTCAACTTTTATAAAGTCATCCTCAGGGCACTACAATAGGGATTGTGAATATTACAAGGGTGAATATTAGAGTAGCTTAGTATATGATAAATCATATAATAATAATTGTTTCATGTAGGTGAATGAACGATTAGTCTTTGATTCAGGTAGGCTCTTCGATACTCAACCCAAAAGTCATAACATGCCTAAATGTTGAGTGCCATAATCGCATAATGCGATTTCCTTACAGCCATATCGAAATATTTTTGAAACTACTAAATATTTTTGAATGTTGAGAAAATTGAAAACATTATATAATAAAGTGATAGAAACACCTTCGAGTGGTTTCGAAGGGTTCTTGAAACGTCGATTGCCACAGACAATGGTTATCTAGCTAGTCCATCTTCATGACTAATTTGTAAACCGATTTTATATTCTATCATAAATTCATAAGCAGCGAAAACAATTGCTAGAGACTCCCTTTCAATTTGGTAGTAATGTCTCGAAAGAACTGATTTTTATTGTGATATAATGGTCTCAATACAGTGGATAGCATCATTAAAAAATTGTTATAAAATTTCAATAAATCCAGAAATATGCTCATATCTCTATTTTCTTCAATGGTCGAATCAACTTAAAAAATGTCATATATGTCATGTTATTTCCCCACCCTGGACTCAGTATATCAATACAGTCCCGACCTAACAGGGGTGTACATTGTTTTCTTGTCTCTATAAGTAATAGAGAAAGACTGCACTTTTTCTCGTAGTGAATCACATTCACCAGTGCCAATGAAGAATTGAAGTACTCTAAATCATCTCCAAGGAATTTATTTAAAAAGGGGACATGTTTCGGAGCTTTAAAGCTCCATCTTTAGCTGATACTTATAAATATCATGAGAAAAAACAACATAAAAAATGTGGTAATTTATAAGGGTCAACAAAGCATATATATTCCGACCCGTAATTGGGATAAAACAATACCACTCCATATAGAAGGGGCATGGTAATCTACTGACTACATTCACTTTGTAATTGACTAAATTCAAAAGAATATCCGGAAATAATTGAGCATAAACATATATTGATATAACAGATCTCGTTGCTCCTGTGTCAGGTTCCATTATAACAGATCAATTACATGTCATGATCATGAGAGATTTTGTTTTTGATGTGTTACCGATACTTTTTGCAACTAAGTATGCTAAATGATCTTCAAATTTAGGTTCTCTCGAATCATTTTATGAATGATCTTCCTCCAAAATGACTTCTCTTCCAAATTATTGACAGTTTTCAATCGGCAAACTGAATATGTATGTCCTTTTCTCCTGCGAGAAACATTTTCAATCTACTGCTGGCCATGTAACGGGATCATGAGCTCTACAACATCTGAAACATTTATTCTTAGAGCTTGTGAAGCACGAGACTTCTGGCAATTCGGATAGCACTTTCAAATGTGAGTCGAAGAATAAATATTCGTTTTGGTCTAATATGACCTTGTTGAGAAACACCAAGCGTTTCAGAATGCCATGAAGGTAACTTAAATGATCACTTATCTGACATCTGGTACATCATCATATAAAATCAGAGATTCTAACCTTTACATTTAGCTCGCAATATCTCCGATATATGTATTGAATGGTTCAGTTTGTCTCAATAAAGGCAACATTTCTGATGACTTTATTTATTTATTATATATATCTTAGCATGGTGCTTACGACTGCAAAATTTCGAACCTGTTTTCGTTGCCAAATATGCTATGTATTCAAAGAGACTTTTCATTTTAGCTCTTTATTTGAAGTTCCTCTACAAAACTGTGCCTAACACATACTGTCACTGTTGTTCCGTAACCTTAATGAAAAATAAAAACTTTTTAACAAAAAATTAAACCGACGAAATACGGAACTGAAGAGTAAAAAATAAAATAAACCTTCTTAGTCTCCATAACTAAGCTCCTAAACTAATGTCAGTAACTGATTTTGAGTCGGCGCCAAACAAATGAATTAGGTAGGGCGTAAAAGGATGGCATCGAGTCGCGCGGTGACATTCTGATGATTTTTTTGAAGTAATTTAATGACCTTCGTTGATTGTTCATTTGGCGCCGACTCAGTTACTTACATTAGTTTAGGAGCTTGGTTATTGAGACTAAGAAGGTTTATTTTATTCTTTACTCTTCAGTTCCGTATTTCGTCGGTTTAATTTATTGTTAAAAAGTTTTTATTTTTCGAATATTTGTGGCTGAAATCTCTTAATTAGTACCTACTTGTTTTTTTATTACTTCCAAAATACTTACTTACCCACCTTACTTCAACGATTGCCGGTTAAATAATATGATTATCTACTTTTACTATTTGTTGTAATATAAGTTATTTTAGTTGTTCCGGTTAGTTTATTCCATTACTTCGTATATCATTCCATCCTCTCATAGAATATAATGATTGTGACGGATGTAGGAGAACAAAAATAATGACAATAGCGATCTGTCATTGTCAACTACATATGTATGCCAATGTTCACAAGTGAAAAATCAATTATCCCCTATTTTTCTACGTGTAAGGGTGGATAATTCCATTCGAAATTCTAATATGATCAACTATGAGGTACACCCTATCTAATAAAAAAAATCATCCAAATCGAAGAACCCAGTACAAAGATATGCCTGATAGAATCGGTTAACGGACCCAAATTCAGAGGGTGAGTGATCAATATCCTTCATTTTGCTACCCTTAGGGGTGGATTTCATTTTTTTAATTCAAATGGCACCATTTTCGAAGTACGCCCTATCACTGAAAAAAGAATTATCGGAATCGGACGTCTCAATAAAAAGTAATGCGTGGTCATACATAAACAAAAATATACACGTCGACTAGAGAACCTCCTCCTTTTTGGTTAAATAAATATTGCCGTTACAACCTGACGTTGTCAAGGAAATGGCAAAGCACAGCTCACTAACCTACTAATATTTGAAACTACACATATACTAACTCCTTTAAAAATAGTTGTCATTGTGACATGTCAAAAATGCAGTTTTTAATTTTTCGAAAATGTATTAATATAAATGCCATCAAATGAAATTTTGTATATAATACGAATCATAAACAATCATTATGGCACACGTCGTGTTATCGGACTCGGCTACGCCTCGCCCAATAATATTCACGACTTGTACCACAATGATCGTCTTTGTGATTCTTATTACATAAATAACTATAAGATTGTCAAGAAACACTGCCGTAGCAGTTCATTTTCCATTCAGTATCATGTTGGCATTCACGAGAAAATAAAAAAATGGCATCAATAGTGTTTTTTTCTCAAACCAAATTGTTCTTGAGCTAGTATATTCAAATTATATTATTATATCTAACTATTTCTTCAATCTTACTATTATTATTTTGGTAATTGCTATTGAAATGATGCTTCTTAATAAAAAAATGTCAATTCCATCATGTTCCTCCTGATATCAACTTCCCATCGTAATCTCTCGACAAAATGGTTCGAAGACAAATGTAGTTTTTCTCCGAGAAAAATGTTAACAATGAAATTTAGGATACTTACCTATTTGAATATTTCATATGTATATGTATGAGGCGATGTGAAACATTCCCTAGTCCCTCAAATGAGGAAGGAAGCGACTGCAATAAACTTATAAATCCACTTTATGGTTTTATGGCACTATCCGCGAGAAGTCGAAGCTGTATAAGTGAGCCTTCCGTTTACAGAATTTATTCGAATTACTGTTTTATGCAGAGGGATTCTCGGTTCGTGGAAATATATCACTTGTTTCGGAATTCGGTGTCCTCAAACCCGTTGCAAATTTTTGAGGAATTTTTAGGCGGGTTTTTGTTTTTTCGGTGCATTTTTTAATAAACAGCAGTATATCCACAATTGTCTGCTTCATTTCATAATAATAATTCATCGGTCAATACACAGGTCGCATAGTTTCATACTGGTGTTGGTGAAACACAAATTTGCTTCTTTTTCGAGGTTCTACCGGGTGACAATGGGACTAGGGCCATGCCTATATCTGCTTCACTTATCAACCGATTTGAATGAAATTTTGCACATAGATATAAGACACAATTTCGGATTGACAGATATATGGAAACAAAATGGCCGACTTCTGATTTCGCCAGAATAGCCATCAACTTCAAATTTTCAAATAGAACACCCTGTATGTTTGTTCAAAAATTCTTCAAAACGATAAGGTGTGTGTATGTGTTCTCCTGTGAAAAGTAGAATTACTCCAGTTATACACTACGTGAAAGTATCGCATTTTCACACAATCTCCAAATAGAAGCTGGTGAGTAAGTTTTTTGACCGATCATTGCATCAATATAGCGGCAAGTGCGTCATACAATAGATACCTTATATTACTATATATGAACCTCCAGTTGATAAGACGGCCATAAAAACGGAGTATATCTAGTAAAAACATATAGATAAAACAACCCGAACTTTTATCAATTAGTACGGGTGCTCAGTTAAACTTCAAACAAATAATTGGTTAACGAGTGACATCTAAAATGTCAGATGTGACATTGAAGGATCTCCATGAGCTCCTAATCAAATTGAATACTAAATCAGACGAAACCCAAGACACATTATCTGAAATTAAATCCGAGTTGCTGACCTCTAACAACAAAATCTTATACCTCGAGGAAGAAAATATCAAACTGAAAGAGCAAAACATCCAGCTAGACAGAAAATTGCGTAGAAACAATATTATTGTTCTTGGAGTGCGAGACGGCTTCAAAGCAACTATAAGACGTAGTCATTTGATCGTGAATGATAAAAAATACAGCTTAAAAGATTTACAGCTAGACCCCTCCATAATCAGAGAACAACTCACACCATCAATCCCCGCTGTAGAAGCCAATTCCATAAAGAAAAATCCCTCACCTCTGGAAAATATAAGCATCAAGAAACCTTCAAGAGAGAATCCTCGTAGGGCTGCCAAAGGAACATGATAAAATTAATTTTTCAACTATACTTTCTCCATATATTATTAGTATCTGAGGGTTTTTGTCTTTTTCATCTGCTCATTCGAATAAATCAATCTTTTTTTGTGTATATATATATATATATATATATATCGATTTTTGTGCCTTCTCGAGTTCGTGTGCTATCACTTTTATCAAACAATGCGTAACATAAAAATATGTCACATAAACACGAGATCTATACTAAACGGTTTCCTAGATTTTAAACAGAAGGTATACAAAAACTATGATGTCATCACCGTTTCTGAAACATGGCTCTCTGAAAATAACCCTAACGATAATATTAGTCTAGCGGGGTATCAACTGTTTCGAAAAGATAGAAAAAATGGGAGGGGGGAGGTGTTGCAACTTATATTGAAAATATTTTCAAAGCCACTCAAATTCCTAATATACCGTCAGACATAGTTGAATAAGTGTGGATCAACTTTACTGTACATGGAATGAAATACGCAGTTCTTCCACTCCCAACTTTTCTGTCAGTATTTGAAGACAGTTTATCCATCATTTGTCCAAAGTTTGATTATATAATTTGTGCAGGCGATCTTAACATCGACTTTACGTAATGATGTCCTGCAATATTTTATTATATATATATATTTTTTCCAATATTTTTGTTCTTTTTTAATTTTTATTCTTTTTATATTTTTTTTAATTTTGTAATGAATATTTTGAAATTAAGCATGATCATGAATATATTTTGATGGTTGGATGGAAGAGCAAGCTCCCCAATGATGTTTCATGCGCAGATATTGAATCCTGCCTTTTGTTAGGTTCTATGTACAGAGTATGTAACCTTTCAATAAAAGCATTTATTATAATTATTATTATGTATTTGTGATTCTACGGCTCAAATTACATACGACAGTGTTGCCAAATTTTCATTTTACAATTGAAAAAAAATCATTTTTCAATTTTCATTTTTAGCCCTAGAGGCCTTGGTCAGGTTAAAATCTATACTAATTTACATCAGTTACTCATAGTGATAGTAATTTCATCGTTAAGATCAATAACAAATCCTACGGCAAGAATTGAAATTTTCTGAACGCATTTTTAACGAAAAACTTGTTTTTTTCAAATGGTACCTACCGAGGGCCATCTTGCCATTCGATAGATAATTGAATTACCAATTCAACGGTATATATTATGTACCACTTCCTTTTTGTTCAAAACGATCAATTATTGAATTAGTACAATATTTTATACGACGCCTACAAATTCCAATGAGTTATCTGTTTAGGTTTGATGAAATGAAAGGTACCTGTGGAATCATGGAAAACAGTAGGTGATTAATGTCATGTCAAAAGTGAAATACCAATTTTACTTGTCATCTCGTTTCGTTGGTAAGAAGTTTTTTTGAAATGGAAAATAATAATCGTTAGTCTCGAAACAAACAAATCGATATGATATTGATATACGGAGAATGTCAGAAGAACGCTGTCAATGCTAGTATGCTGTAAGCTGTTCGTTATCCGTTAAAACGGCACCAATCGAGGACCTATTTCAGGAAATTGGAAATGATGCTAAAGAAAGAACCAGCTAATCAAAACCACATCCACTTCATCGTCAGTGAAGAAGCGGAAACTAATGTTTTAGCATGTGTTCATTTTTCTCCATCTGCCTCAGTGCGGGAATTGGAAATTGAATGTGGGATCAGCAGGAGAAGTGCCAGAAAATTATTGAAAACACATAAAAATCGCTCCAATAGATACAGTTTACAGCAGCATCTATATGAAAATGACCCAGAACGGAGACTAACTTGTTGTTATTGGCTTTTGCGTCATCATAATTTGAATAATGGTTTTGTCTCGAAGATACTGTTTACATATGAGTCTAGGTTCACGAATAATGGTATGTTCAATAGGACTCATACAAGGTATTAGGTTCAAGAAAATCCTAGGTTGCTGAGAGAAGGTAATTTTCAAGAAAGATCTGGATTCAACGTCTGGGTGGGAACGATAGGGACAAGAATCATTGGACCAATTCTTGTCGACGGGCCTTTGAAGGGCCAAACATATTCACAATCCCTAGAGAACGATATTCAAAATAATATCAACGATTTACCTGAGAACATCAGGGATAATACGTTTTTTCAGTAGGATGGTGCAGGACCACATAATGCTAATATTGTTCGGCAATATCTTAGTGATACCTATGGGAATAGGTGGATTGGAACAAATGGTCCAATCAGATGGCCAGCCAGATCGCCCGATTTAATCCCTATTGATTTTTATTCATAGAGTCACATAAAATCCAACATATACTCGAGGATTGGAGGATTTGAGAGATCGAGTTGAGCGCCCCTTTCAGGAAATTCCTGCTCACGAACTGATAAATGTGATGAGGTGTGCAATAAGTAGAAGTAGTCTATGTGTTAGGGAAAACGGGCAACACTTAGAACATATCATTGGTCATTAATGAATAAAATAACTTTTTGATGGTTGTCAAACTCTTCTATTGAAAACAGAATAATGGCATTGTGAGTAATAATTTGTACGTTGAATGTTTCACTGTTTCAGTCGTTAGATTTATTCAAACAGTTTGATTATATTGGAGTTATCTTTTGTGTAATGGGTTCATGATCATAACATATAATCATTATCAAGTCGATTATTTTTGGTAATTCATTGTTACCACTCTAAAGTAAAGTTTGAAAGAATGAATAGATATCATGTTACCTATCAATTTTTTCAGATTGATCTCATTTTGTTAGATGGCTCTCTACGTTTTGAACAAAAAGAAAGTGGTACATGATGTATATCGTTGAATTGGTGATTAAATTCGCTATCGAATGGCAAGATGGCCCTCGGTAGGTACGATTTGAAAAAAACGATTTTGCTATGACGTCGTGTAGTAGATGTAATGAGAGTACAATAAAGAATTCTCGAGATGAAGTTGTACTGTGATTTGTATGTAAATAAATCGTATGTGTCGTTAAGTAGAACTTAAGAGCAGTTGCTGTGAGGTTATTATGACAATGAACATATGTCGTTCTAGTGAATGGATTTTTGAAACGTTTCTACGACTACATATTGTACTCATGTAATGTAGTTTTATCAACTGATGGTTATGTTATTTTTGTTGGATAGGTATATTGTGTTATGTATGTAGAATATTCAGTTCCGTATGAATGATTAAAATGACAAAACAAAAATCCCATCTGCCTTACAAGAGAACTGGAGCGTATAGAAAAAAATAAAGAGGAAGGATGAGTGCCTACCCCAAAATTAACATCTGAAATAATTAATCAGTCTATCGGGACAGTGCAAAAAAATTAAGTTCATCCAGTTCCTTCAATTGTTTTCACAACAAGGAGAGACATAAATAATATGTATGATGTGCACTACGAGTGATTAATAAAAAATATTCAAATATAACTGTTCAAAGTTCAACATCAACAAAACCTCTATTGTAAATGTCAGTTATTTCCAGCGTTTTCCATTAGGCGGAACTAGCGGAATGCTTATTCACTCAGTGTATATCTTTTTCTGTTTTGATAGCATCACGACGTTAGTACAACAAAATTTGCTCCTTTTGGTCACAGTGACTACATTACAACTTTTTTATGTAAGATATTGCGATGTCTTTGAGACATTCGTAAACTATTCTATGATAGTACATACCGGAGTAATTACAACTTTTTGGTACTAGAAGGACGGCATCCATGTTTTTCGATTGATTGATAACATCATTCTGGTAGCCATATTCAAACAAAAATATTTAAAATAAAAAATATGGGACCCTGGGTGCTATAACAATTTAAAAATCATTGGAGATGTGCTAATCAAGTATATTTCGTAATATGGTTTACATATTTCAACGATTAATTGGAAAAATTGATGAAATATATTTTTTCTGAAATGAAAATAAATATTTATCTCTCTTCATTTTCGAGGCGCATGCATTTTGAGTGAGTAGAATTGGATTTTTATCGTAAAATGGATATGCTTGGTCATTAGAGTTTCAGAACAATTCTTAAAGACACATAAATGAAAATCATTTTTATCTCGATAACTATCACGGTCACAGAGTATCATGAACATGTAAAGGAAGGCTGACTTATATATTATATTGATATTATATAAAAATCTTTTGATATGGTATACATATTGTAATACTATATTAGAAAAATTATGATCTTCATGCATAATGATATAATGACTACACTAAGACCACAGAACGACCCTTTTGCGACTGGCTTATACAGGGTGGCCTCTTTTTTAATGGGATTGTACTGGTAACTTTTAAACCATAAGAGTTAGAAGGTCGGTCAAATGGAGAAAAAGTTGCATTAATAGAAGCATTGTCAAGCAGTTTGAACAAATCGAGATTATCAGGGTCGGTTATTGAGATATCATAATAAAAGTAAATTCTGTCATTTTGATTTTTCTTTTTTTCCCACTTTATTTCGAATATAATCAGAAAATGTCACGGGAGTTTTTTATTCGACAGTGAATTATTCTCATTTTGACATAATTAGATTTTGTATCCAACGTTTCGTACGCTTTGGGCCACCCTCAACCTCATTTTTTCAATACGGACCTGCATATTTTATGACACTTTTCGAAATAACTTTTAACGCTGAATTCCACGATATATCATACAATGTCATTCAGAGTTGATTTTCAGGTGATTTTGACCCTTATCCAAATTTCTTTGTGTCGGATCTCTATTACATTTAGGTACCTTTAGTATAATTAACAACATGCAATACATTTCGATAAGAAGATCAACTTACTCATCTTCAACTGAATGGAACGTAACAGAATCAAAGCAAGAAACAAGTAATCATTATTTACAAATTTCAAGAGGTGAAAAACCTAATTCATAATAATTAAACGAAACTATCATTTAATGAAAGAAAAATCAAATGATTATTCGAAAGTAAATGATGAACATTAATGAAGTAAGTGTTCGAAATGTCCACCATTTTGAAAATGCACTTTGCGGTTCTGGAACCCATACTTCTTGTACATTTGCTTATTTCGTCTCCTTGAATACCTTCCAATACATTCTCAATCTTCTCGCGAGGAATCATTATTGTTGGATTTGTCATTTGTTTCGATGAAACAAATTACAGAATCGAACTTTATTTTGAGATCATTACGATATAATTTTTGCAAGGCTTGGTATTCAAATTTAAAATCATTGTATTCGCGTCTCTTGACTATTTTATTAACAGCAGTTTTTGATAAATTGCATTCACTGGCCACAGTTCTCGATTTTTATTCTGGGTTCAATTGAATTTGGGTCAGAACATTGATATCGTTGATAGACTTGTTTTTCTTACATACACACAACTCTAGGTTTATTGAATGTATTATTTTCAAGTAGTAGGCCGTGGATAAAAAATAATATAACAAGAAATGTCATATTATTTGTCACTTCGTTTATTATTGTGTCACAAGAACTTGTCATTAAATACTTTTCTGAGTAATTTCAATTTAACTTATTCGATATGGATACACAAATGAAGAGAAGAGAGATATGTACGAAGTGTACATAAAACTAGATAGAAATTCGTTCAAAGCACAACAAAGGTATGGTGAATTATATCCTGAAAGAACAACACCAAATATTAAAATGTTTCGACGTTTATCTACAACGTTACTTGCACATAATTCATTCATCAAACCCAGAGGTCTTTATGTACGACAAAACGAGCCTATCAATGACATCAATGTTCTGGCCCAAATTCGAATGAATCCAGGAATAGGATCGAGAACTATGGCCAGTGAATGCAATTTATCAAAAAGTGCTGTTAATAAAATACTCAAGAGCACGGATACCATGACTATAAATACAAAGCCGTGCAAAAACTATATCTCAATGATCCTGAGAGAAGGTTGCAATTCTGTAATTGGTTTCAACGGAAGGTGCGGAATAACAACAATTTTGCGCACAATATCATTTGGGGAGACGAAACGACATTCACAAATTCTGGCATGTTCAATCGAAGGAACAAACATTTTTATGCCACAGAAAATCCTCACTTAATTCATGAAGTTAGACATTAATATCGTTTTTCTTTGAACATATGATGCGGTTTGTTGAATAATAAATTACTGGGACCCTATTTTATTGACGGCAACCTAACCGGAGCAAAATATTTAGAAATTATAGAAGAAATGTTGGATGATCTTCCTATACGGTATCGGCGTAATAGTCCATGGTTCCAACGAGACGGATGTGGTCCACACAACTCAAGAATAGTCACAGACTATCTAAATCGAACTTTTCCCGATTCATGGATTGGAACAAGAGGTCCAGTGGCATGGCCTGCCAGATCTCCGGATTTGAATGCGCTGGATTTTTATTTGTGGGGATATCTCAAAAATAAAATTTATGATACTACGAACCCGACAATAGAGATTCTTCGCGAGAAGATTGAGAATGTATTGGAAGGTATTCAAGGAGACGAAATAAGCAAATGTATAGGAAGTATGGGTTCCAGAACCGCAAAGTGCATTTTACAAAATGGTGGACATTTTGAACACTTACTTCATCAATGTTCATCATTTACTTTCGAATAATCATTTGATTTTTTTTCATTAAATGATAGTTTCGTTTAATTATTATGAATTAGGTTTATCACCTCTTGAAATTTGTAAATAATTATTACTTGTTTCTTGCTTTGATTCTGTTACGTTCCATTCAGTTGAAGATGAGTGAGTTGATTTTCTTATCGAAATGTATTGCATGTTGTTAATTAAACTAAAGGTACTTAAATGTAATACAGATCCGACCCAAAGAAATTTGGATAAGGGTCAAAATCACCCGAAAATCAACTTTGAATGACACTGTATGATATATCGTTGAATTCAACGTCAAAAGTTATTTCGAAAAGTGTCATAAAATATGCAGGTCCGTATTGAAAAAAATGAGGTTGAGGGTGGCTCAGAGCGCACGAAACGTTGGATACCAAATCTGATTATTTCAAATTGAGGATAATTGACTGTCGAATGAAAAACTCCCGTGACATTTTCTGATAATATTCGAAATAAAGTGGGAAAAAAAGAAAAATCAAAATCACAGAATTTACTTTTCTTATGATATCTCTATAACTGGCCCTGATAATCTCGATTTGTTTGAACTGTTCGACAATGCTTCTATGAATGCAATTTTTTCTCCATTTGACCGACCTTCTAACTCTTATGGTTTAAAAGTTCCACAATCCCATTAAAAAAGTGGCCACTCTGTATAAGTCTATATTGGCAAGTCATTACCAATACTTTATAACGTCGATGTGACGTCGCGAAAGTGTGCTTTTTTGTCGTATTGGCATACATAACGACGTCTTAGCTTATTACAGGACATAAGTCATGGACTTTTGCGAAAGGTCTAGTAGTCATCTGTACAACCGAATTATGACCTCTGTGTGCTACTTGGGTAGTCATGATCAATAACTAATAAATCTCAATATCAGCATTGCCACAGTCGTGGTATCAGAGTTAGGTACATCAGTTTCTATGCTTGGAAAACCCCGTCCGTACCTATATATTGATTACATTCGTATCATAATAAGATCCTGCTCCAAAGTTCTTTACCTTCGACTTCCTTCTGCGGTAGCCACTAGCGCCAATAACACCCTCCTATATCGTGGAATAGTTCCTTGTTAAGATATGAACTTTATTGAAGAGTCAACTTTCAAGGATTTCCGAATTGCCGAATCGTTCAGAAGCTATACAAGAATACCAGTATATATTCCAAAAGCCCGGTCGATCTATACAGTGCGGTCCATAGGTATGGAATAAGTTAATTTTTAGCGTTATATGAACTTGGAGTTTGACGTGCAGCGCCATAGGGCGGAATCAGGCGAACTCGTCTGTATGGTGTCACCTATCCGCATCTACCGCTTTGATAAAAAAGATGTTTACGAAGTTGTCTAGTTTGAATTTTTCGGTCGCAAACGTCAAAACGGCGTTTGTGTTGTAATTACAAACCACGAAACGTAACGAAATTTCTTGATATATTCTCGATGATCATTCTGACGATATTTTCCATTTTATTTATGTAATTGAATGTATTCGCATGGCACAAGCTAACTAAGGTAAGTTGAGATCCCATTTCCTATGGTTGTCTGACACGAACATAGCCAACATGGATTTCAATATCCGGTTTACCCTCTCTGTGGGATTAGCCTGCATTATATATAATCCTCACTTCATATTCTTCAGCAAGTTTTCTCATCTGTCGAGATCGATACTGCGGTCCATTGTCACACAGGAGTAAACAAGGAATGCCTTGCACCAAAAACGCTTCCTCTTCAATCTTCCTTACAACCACATCCGCAGTGGATGACCTCAACGGGAATACCAACGAATACTTACTGAAGTAGTCCGTTATTACCAGAATGAACTACTTGATACCCTTTGTGGATCTTGGAAGTGGCCCTATCGGATCCGTGGAGATCATCTCCCATGGCCGGGTCACTCTTGGCTGGGACGTCATCAACCCATTACGTCCCCTTAGGTCGGATTCATAAGTATTACACGGTTGACAGTTACGAACGAACTTATTGACGTCCGATCTCAATTTAGGCCAGTAGTATTTCTCGGCAATTCGATGGAACGTTTTATATACGCCTTGGTGCCTACACCGATGTGCAAACCTCGATAGAACTGAAGGCACCTGTTGAGATACGCCTCCAACGCGGGGTCAAGCAAGGTTACCCCTTAAGCCCATTTTCATTCAATGTAGTAATGGAGCCGTTACTACTAGCGTTGGAAAGTCAACCTGGGTACAAGATCGATGATATTACAAATGTATCGAATCTTGCTTTCGCGGACGACATCTTACTCCTGGCTCAAGATGTCGAGCAAGCAAGACGTCAGCTGAGAGTCACGGAAGCGTACATAGAGGGGCTAGGTATGAAGCTTTCCGTGTCACAAGAACCAAAGACTCCTGGTACTTGGCTGACCCCGGGTTGACACTCAGCGGTGGTGAAGGGATCACGGTGGCGGGGGCCGGTGATCACCTTGTCTACTTAGGTGTCACTTTCTCTCCCTGGACAGGAATGTCTTTAGAGGGCTTAGGAGCTGACTTCGCTCAGCAGAGTTGAGAAGCTGGCACTGAAACCGGCCCAGAAAGTAGACTTAATCACCACCTACCTAGTCCCACACTACCTGCACAGATTGACTCTCGCAATCCCGTCCCTAAATGAAATCAGGGCACTAAACCAGGATCTGCGGGTAGTGATCAGGAAAATTCTTCACTTGCCGCATGCTACAACAAATGGGCTTTTATACTGCGGCAAGAAAGACGGGGGACTAGGAATTCCGAGGTTAGAATGGCTCCTAACCTCAGGTACCCCAAAAGCTGGCCTTAAATTTGCGGATAACCCCGACCCAGTATTGCGAGCTCTGGCCGCCGGGACCAAGATGGAGTCTCGTCTGAAAATCTTGGCCCAGGCGGCCCGAATCAATTGGCCGGCAGACCCGGCCATCCTCAAAAAGTATGATGCCTAATCGAGGAAAATAGAGCTCGCAAGGTGGAGCAGCCAAGGTTCTCAAGGGAAATCCGTCGCGGCCTTCACGGATTCCCAAATATCGAACGCGTGGCATTCAGACTTTAAACCACTGAAGCCATGCCGTATGATAACAGCCCTCTGAATGAGAACCAATTCATGTGCTAACAGGGTGGCCATGAATAGGGCTGTTCCAGTACCTAACCTCATCTGTCGCCAATGTGGTACCCAGTTGGAGACGCTGGGCCACATTCTTGGTATGTGCAGATACACGAAACCATCGAGGATTAGAAGGCACAATGAGATTTGCAGAGTCAACAAAGCAGGGCCCGGCGGTAGCAGTAACGGTGGAGCCGACGTTGGTCGCTCCCCGTGGCGGGAATCTTAAACCTGACCTGGTGATAAAAAGCCAGGAAAGGGTCTTTGTGGTCGACATAACAGTCCGCCACGAAGATGGGAATGGTCTAGCTACGGAACGCAATTCAGAAATTGAAAAATATAGCCAACTGCTACCGCAACTCCGGCAACGGTATCAAACCGCCGAAGCCGAAGTTCTACCAATAGTGGTAGAAACGAGGGGGGCAATGCCCAGGGAGAGTACCAGGTGTCTCGCCAAACTTGGGTTGAACAGTAAGAGCATCTTGAAGACTATTTCTCTAATAGCTGTTCGTAGTTCTATTGAAATATATCATGATTTCATGGACTACAATGCCCCCCTCCGCCAACGGAATTGGCGACCCCCATAGGAGCCGCAACCTATGTGGGCAAAACTCTTGGCCACCAGCTGCCATGTGATTTTAAATTGTTGTCCGTTCATACCCTATTGGTATAGCTTTGTTCCTAGGTATAATACCTAGTTTTAAATCCATTTACACATATTTATTGTTTTTGACCGATTGTTTTAACCAGTTTTTGAATTCAGTAGAAATCCCCCTCACATGGCATGCGAGTCGTAAGGTGCAAAACAACTGGTTTGTCGTGCGCCACGGCGGCCGACAGGAAGTGGGCACAAATGCTAGCTTCCTGGCGACGGCTTCCACGGAGCGTTCCCTGGTAACCAGATACCTCTTTGAGGTCCTGGGCAAACAGTCTTTCTCTGCGGAGACCCGTTTGAAAATAATTTCCGAGCAACGCCTTCCTTCCCTGGTAGAAGTAAGGTTTTCCAGGCCAGGAGTGCTAGATAGATGTGGTGACCATGTGCCTGCGGCAAAGAGTGGTCCAAAGGATTTCGATCCGAACGGTCCCAGCCGTAGCCCCCAGTAGAAATACAGGCGACCACGCCAACCGTAGGAAAGTCCTCATGTATAGATGAGCAGTCGATAGCCCTTTCGTGAACTTCGGTAAGTACCCCCTTCCTCTGTTCCTTGGAAACGACTAATTTCCAGGCATCTG
Organism: Gonioctena quinquepunctata; assembly: GCA_018342105.1. Classification (NCBI taxonomy): domain Eukaryota; kingdom Metazoa; phylum Arthropoda; class Insecta; order Coleoptera; family Chrysomelidae; genus Gonioctena; species Gonioctena quinquepunctata. The sequence goes on from JAFIRS010001996.1 coordinate 255,917, forward strand.
TTGTCTCTCCCAACTCCGAAAATGCGGGCTTGACATGTTCATACAATTTTCCTAGACCATATCTCCAACTAGGTTTTTTCTTAGGGTTTTGTACAACTTTGTCGCGAACGCGCAGATACCATTTATCCTGGACTTCCTCCTTCTCGGTTTGTCTTTGTCCACTGATCGAATCGGTGACTGGGACTGATCGGGACAGAGCGACTGGAACCACGTGATCTTCTCCTTCTCGGTGGATGATTTTGAAATCATACTGCTGCATGCGCACTGCCCATCTTGCCAATCGCCCAGCAGGGTCCTTGAGATTCTGCAACCACACCAAGGAATTGTGGTCAGTGATCACCGTAAAAATGATCCTCCTAGGTGAGGACGCAGCTTTTCAACCGCCCACAACACGGCCAAACACTTCCTTTCGGTGGTCGAGAAATTGCGCTCTTGTTTAGTCAGAGACCTGATTTAAAAAGTAAAAATTTTAAATTTCTCCTGCCTCTCACAGTTATTAACAAATAGCAACCAATCCTTGAACGGGTCATCTCATGAGCTGGCATAAGTCTGGTTAGCTGATGTTCATATTTTATCAAATATTTCAAAATATAACAATCTTTCAGAGGGGTACTGCAGGAAAATATAGAAAAAACTACAGCTGCACTTAAAAAATCCAATGATATATATATATATATATATATATATCTTCTGCTCTTATACTTGTTGTTGGCTTTTTAATATTGAATCATATTCTCAGAATCCCTAAAGCGAAGAATTCTGAAATCGAATGCAGTACCTACTAAAAAACTACCACTTGTGCCTGGAGCAGAAGCTGGACCACCTTCCAGAGATATCAGATCATCTGGCTCTAGACATTCTTCTGTGAGGTCCAAGGAGAAAAAGAGTAGAAAAATCGAATTAAACGGTTTTCTTCACATAAAGGATTCAATATAAAATTGAACCAGAAAATGGTAGATCTCAGGTGAAAAACAACTACTTTCCTGGCAAATACCACGCAGAACGTTGAATGATATTCACCTGAAAATCCATGCATACTTCCATATAATATCAATGGACATTGAATGCAAATGTTTCTTTCTGAGAAAAAGAGTATTGATGAAGTAGAATCTATTTCGATTTCGAACGTACATTGTAAAAATAATACAGAGGAAGAAGAGGAAAGTCCTGATGACAAGGCTAATGCTGACGAGATGTTGACATTATTACGATCCCAATCTCATTCTAATATTCCCATGTTTAGGAATGCTGGAGTTCAGGTCAATACTCCCAAGGTCCTGACTTTATGTGAGCTGATAATAACAGATGACAAACTGAAATTTTTTACTGGTGTCAATAGTTCCCAAATATTTGACACCATTGTGAAAGTGTCCGATTGAGTTCAAGACAAAGAGTCATGTTGGTACTTACCAAACTAAAGACTAGTCTGACCTATGTGATATTCGGTGCCCTTTTCAATATAACCCCAGAGTTGTGTAAAGTTTATATATTTGAAATAATACCAGTATTATGTTCAGTTTTGAGACCACCAATCCATTTCTCTAGCCAAAATAAAATTAGTCAAAATATTCCAAAGTGTTTTTCAGAATTTCAAAATGTGGATTGCACTGAAATATCCGTAGTCTCCCAAATGTCTGTATTGTAGAATAAAGTTTTACTCCCAAGGTAAGTCACATATGACTGTGAAGTTTATGACGGGAGTATCACCAGGTGGTCTCATAACTTTTATAAGCAAACCATATGGTGGTAGGGCCTCTGAAAAGCTAATTTTTGAAAACAGCAATATAATTTCATTGCTGTATTCTGGGAGAGACGCTGTAATGGTTGACAAAGGTTTTCGCATTGATGATATTCGTGTAGTGCACAAGATGAAATTGATTCGGCCACCATTCCTTAAAAAGCAGACACAACTATCTGGGGAACGAGCTATCTTGAATGCGAAGATTGCTTCAGCTAGGGTTTATATTGAATGTTCTGATCAAAGATTGTAGATCTTCAATATACTTTCTGGAAAGTTTAATTGGAACCTGGTTCCATCGATCGGGGATATTTTTGTTATCATTCGTGCAATAACAAACTCATCATCACCAATTTTGACTGATTGTAGGTTTTTGGAAAAATAGATTTACATTTATGTAGGTTAATTTTATTTAGGCTAATTTGTGAAAAAGTTCTTGTCAATGAAGTTTCTCCATGTATTTTAAAACACTGAATTTATTATTATTTCCTCTCATTGTATTATTGAAAAATGTGATTCACTAGGTACCCACAGGTGATTCAATAATAAGCTGTTGAAGTTTTTCCAAACTGAAATTTAATAATGAATATAGCTGACTGTACTGTACAAGAATACTTGATTTTGTTTGAGGCCCACGGTTCTCACATAGAACATGTAATATCTTATCAAAATGTTTTTTTTTTTATTATGGTTAACATATTTGAGGTCAATTCATAATCGAAATCAATTTCCAGAATTACAATACTATCATCAAATGATGCATAAATTACAAAAAATGTCTTGTCCAGATTCAGCAGAGCCATCACCTGTCCATAATATTTGTGGCGTTTCTTTCTTCTTTGTATTCCCCATTCTCTAGTTGAACATATTTTGTGTTTTTCAAAACATCTAAAATTGTTTTCTCACTACCTGAAATGCGAAAGGAGTCATTTTGATGCTTATAAATATGAATATTGGATGAAAGTATCAGACAACATTTTTTTGAAAAAAATACATATTTTCCATCATATAACTGGTAAGCTCAACACAATTTCATGAAAAAAAATCAAAACAGCTCTATACAATAAGAATATTTTACCTTGGAATGAACATTTGATTTCAAGAAGATAGGCTGGTTTTTCTTCAATGAATATAATTCCATCAGGAGAATATCCTAGCCATTGATTAGAGTTGGAAATTACCATTCCACACTCAAACCCCAGTACTCTTCAGAAATACTCCTCTTACTCTATGTTCCTTGTATAAAACTCACTTCGTCCTTATATACTTGGAACTTTTCAACTTGAAGTTCAGCTTTTAACAATTATATTGTCCAGAATTAAATCGACAAAATACTCAAACGCTAAAACTCATACACAAATACAGAAAAAACAATGCAGAGCCAAGTAAACACTTTGAAAACTCAAGATAAAATGAAAATAATCAATGCATTCAAACGATGTAAATAAACTGGTATGGCCCATACAGTAGTTCCAATTTCTACCGTTCTGGCGTAACGATCTGAATCTCAGTCGCCTGGAGTGACTGAAATTATCCCTCTACTTGGTTATAGTATACTAATTTGTTATTAGCGAAATCGTTCATGTATTTTGCTAGTGTATGATTCAGAACACATGGTGAGAGTTTGTATCTATTTGTTGTATACCTGAGTATCATATAACTCACAATGTTATGAGCTCGTCAGTCGTGTGCAAATCTTTCTCGTGAAACCAAAAAAGCCCGACAAGAAAGTGCACGTCGCGAAACTCAGTCTCCGGCATCGCGACAGAAACGATTGCAACACGTTCGAGATCCAATTCGTCTTGCTTATAATAGCCAATCACCCACAAAAAATTCAACGTCTTATAACCCTAATTAAGAAGTATCAAATGAAAAAAGTGAATTTTAACGATGACTTTAGATTCTTACGGTCTTATAAATAAAGAAACCGGACTGCATTAAAACTGTACTTAAAAAAAATGGATACAAGATGACCAGAAAATATGTCAGAAAATTATGTTTGAAGAGGTTAACTATTGAACTTAATACCTTAAACAATCTCACAAAGTCGGAGGCATCTTCTTTAATTTAACAAAGACGATTTATTATCGCCTCCGACTGCGTGAGATTGTTTACAGTATTGAGTTCAATAGTTAACCTCTTAAAACATAATAATCTGACAATATTTTCTGGTCATCTTGTTTTCATCTTTTTTAAGTGCACCTTACGCAGTCAGTTTTTTTTATTTTTCAAATTAACTTTTTTTAGTTCTTGTTCCACACTTTGTCAAATATCTAAGAGGACAAGTCACAAATTTTTTGTTCTCTAAGTTCTCCCCAATTAGATTTACAATTAGAGTCGTTTTATTCCAAACCAAATCATCGTGATGGCCTGAGAATATTTTGTTTACAAAGAAAACTTGTATTAATCCAATTATTTCTGGAAAAATTATGCCCCTTATAATTGTGTATAATGACAAGTATTATGTTGAAAAGGGAAACATTCTCGATTGAATATTGATAGAAAGATTTTTCTGTGAATTGAAAAATCCACGATTAAAATGAAGTTATTTTTTGTGAATGTCTAACAGAAAACAACTACTTCCCCGGCTGAAACCACGCTGGACATTGAACTACATCTGATAGATATTTTGACGATGCCCTAACTCAAAAGAAAAAATCTGAAATTGAAAATTTGCATTTTCATTCAGATAGTTATTTGATTTTCTATTCCAGTCTTAATTAGGAACTCATAAAGATGGATGAGGCAAGAAAATGTTTTATAAAGAGAGTACTCACCAGAAATCATTCGTAACATTGACGCAGGAGAACATCGCATTCAATGGGTCTTCAATACATTTTTGTCGACGAAAATCTATTTCACGCTTCCACGATCATCAGGAGGACCGGAAGAAATGGAAACACATTTTCAAAGCAATCTCACTTTGCAAAGAGGGAAAAAAGTTAGAATCATTTCTTTTGGAGAGACACTTTGAAATTGGTGTTTTCGACATTAAAACCTGTCATGGGTATGATAGATTGATTTGTTGAAAATATAACAGGATGTTCATAAAATCAGATGTGGAATCATCTGCGACTAAAGATAAATTATTCACTATCTTCCATCGTCAAGATAACCTCTTGTGGGGTATTCATGTTGAAAGGGAAACATTCTCGATTGAATATTGATAGAAAGATTTTTCTGTGAATTGAAGAATCCACGATTAAAATGAAGTTATTTTGTGAATGCCAACAGAAAACAACTTATTTCCGGCTAAAGCCACGCTGGACATTGAACTACATCTGATAGATATTTTGACAATGCCTAACTCAAAGAAAAAACCTGAAATTGAAAATTTGCATTTTCATTCCATTTATTTGATTTATTCATTCTTATTAGGAACTATAAGATGAATGAGGCAGAGAAAAAATGTTTTCCAAAGACTCACAGAAATCATTCGAACATTGAGCAGAGAGACATCGCATTCACTAGGTCTTCAATACTTTTGTCGACGAAAATCTATTTCACTTCCACGATCATCAGGAAGACCGGAAGAAAGGGGAAAACACATTTTAAAAAGCAATCTCACTTTGCAAAGATGGAAAAAGTTAGAATCATTTCTTTTGGAGAGACACTTTGAAATTAGTGTTTTCTGACATTAAAACCTGTCATGGGGTATGATGGATTGATTTGTTGAAAATATAAACAGGATGTTCATAAAATCAGATGTGGAATCATCTGCGACTGAAAGATAAACTTTAGTCACTATCTTCCATCGTCAAGATAACCTCTTGTGGGGTATTCATGTATTCATCTGATTTTATGAACATCCTGTTTATATTTTCAACAAATCAATCTATCAAATTCATGACATTATTCGAAAACACTAATTTCAAAGTGTCTCAAAATGTTCAACTTTCCATCTTTGCAAAGTGAACTTTTGAAAATGTGTTTCCCACTTCCGGTCTTCTGATGATCGTGGAAGCGTGAATGATTCGACAAAATGTATTGAAACGATAGGATGTCTCTCCTGCGTCATGTTACGAATGTTCTGTGGCTACTCTTTGAAAAACATTTTCTTGCCTCATTAATCTTATGAGTTCTAATAAGACTGGAATATAAAATCAAATAACTATCTGAATGAAATGCAAATTTTCAATTTCTCTTGAGTTAGGCATTGTCAAAATATCTATCAGATGTAGTTCAATGTCAAGCGTGCTTTACCGAAGAGTTGTTCTGTTGGCATTCACAAAAAATAACTTCATTTTAATCGTGGATTTTCAATTCACAGAAAAATCTTCTATCGATATTCAATCGAGAATGTTCCCTTTAAATGATTCCACAAGAGTTATCTTGACGATGAAGATAGTACAAAGTTATCTTCGTCGCAGATGATTCCATCTGATTCATAACATCCTGTTTATATTTTCAACAAATCAATCGACAAGTATTAGTATATGACTTTTCGTAGTTCATCATTTAACTACAATGGGGTAATTTTTTTCTTCGTGTTTGAAACGAATACTCAGTATTTCAGACATCTCCGTTCTTGTTCTACCCTGTACAAAAAAACAACACACTTTTTCTTCTTTCTCCAACCAGCGTCATGTCGCAAGCGCATCTCGCTTCAGCGAACGAAATGATTTTTGCAAGGGAATAGCAACGGAGATGATTTTTGCTGGGTCGGTCCCTCGGGACCTACCCTGCTGGACCCCTTTCGGACTCCTCTAACCCTCGCTTCATCTCGGCCAGTGGCGGATGGAAGAAATTAATACTTTTTAATGAGATTTCGGTCGAGATGAGAGATGCAATCTGCGGGAGAATCGGTTACAGATAGGTATATGATACTTGTTCGGGAAACACCTCATGGGACAAAGCAATAGGCGTCTTCTCCGAATGCTTTTACAATCATCGGTAAGCAAGTGATTCACTATAAGAGCATCATAATAATATTCATTGAAACATGAAAAAAGATCTAGTTTTACCAAAAGGCGGAGTTCAAATCTGAAGTGCAGTGTAACGCAGCTTTATTCTTCAGTCAACCTCAAGAACAGGAAATATAAAAACGAAAAAAAAGAGTATACAGGGTGTTATGTAAGTACGTGGCCAAACTCGGAGAGGTGATTCTCTGAGTAATTCTAAGAAGAAAAGTTCATATAAACATAGGTCCGGTAATGCTTCGTTTTCAAGATACAGGTTGTCATCATTTTTAAAAGAAATAGTTTTTTCCTGAATATCTTAATAATCCTTTGCCGATTCTGTTAGAATTTGACAGGGTTATCTGAAAAAGCAAGGGGCTAATTTATCATCAACTAGATTGAAAATATCATGTCCAGTGGCGTCCCGGAAGGCACCTTAACCAATATTTTTGACAAAAAAAATGTGCGTCACTGATTTTTTTTGCAACTTTTGTATTGTTTTCGCATTAAGCTACTAAATCCACAACTTTTTGATTTCAGCATTTTGTCGTATCTTGCTTTGTTTTCGAGAAAAAAAATAAAAATCACTTTGTTGTTATGTGGTAACGCCGGAAATTAAAAAACATGAAACAAGAAAACCCTTTATCAAAACCACACTTAAAGAAATGATACGAAATTTTTTTCCGTGAGAAAACATTTAACAATAAGTAACACCAAACTCACAATAGTTGCTCAAAATGTCCTCCTTCAACTTCATTGCAAGCATTACCTCGTCTTAACATCGATTGCCGAATACGTTGAAATATTTCCGGCGAATCACATCGGCGATCACATGAATCCCGTATCCGTTGGATTAATTCTTCTTCAGTATTGACTGGAGTTTTATAAACGAGAGACTTCAATTGTCCCCAAAGGAAGGAATCTAAGGGATTTAAATCGGGTGACCTGGGTGGCCATGACTGTGGACCTGCGCGACCAATCCAGTTTTCTCCATAAGTTGCATCCAGAAATTGACGTGCCTCTATGCTAAAGTGAGATGGGGCTTCATCGGCCATGAACCACATTGCTCCTCTTACTGCCAGTGGGACATTTTCTAATAGTACAGGTAACACAAATTCCAAGAAATTACGATACTCTTGACCATTTAATCTCGGAGGTAAGTATGTGGTAAGTATACAGTTGATAGTCCCTTAAAATCTTCCATACAGTGAAGTGAGAAATGTTGCGTGTAGTTGTATAAAACTGCTTCCTCCAACTCCACTGTTCTTACCGTTTCAGGTCTCCCAATAAGAGCAGCCGAACTTTGGAAGGTGCCTGATTCGCACAGCCTTTCGTGTATTCTTACAAATGTTTGTCTATTTGGTACAATGCGATGAGGATATCTTTCTTGATCAATGCGTCTAGCCGCTCTGGAATTGCCATGGGCCATTCCATAGACAAAATGCATATCGGCCATTTCTGAGTTTGTAAACCGAACCATTTTCTTATATCAGTAACGAATTTTATATCCTAAAACTCTCAAAAACACTTCAAATAATTACTTTCAAATAATTACGTATGCACTGTCAAAGTCAAATTTGTTTGAACAATTGTTTTTCCTCCCATGGCTCTCTAACTTTACTTGTAAAACACTGCAGTAATAATTAATTTTAATCTTTTCATCGAGAAGAGATAATAAAAAAATTCACAAGATGACTTTGATGTGATTTTAATTGTTTAATCATAAATAAAAATAACGTTATTGCATATCCATGGACAACAATAAAAACATTTTTTAATAATTTTTTTTTATTGCTTGCAATACTTTTGATAACAATTTCTAAGACAAGAGTAGACTATTGATATGGAACAAAAATAACAGGTACATTCTAGTTTTTGATGGTTTGTTAGTTCAAATTTTGTATTACGTTGTCCCAGGGACTTGCAATAAAGTGATTTTTATGTTTTTTCAAAAACAAAGCAAGATACGGAAATATTCTGGAAATAGGAAAGTTTCAGTTGCTTAATGCAAAAAAAATACAAAAATTTAAAAAAATCAGTGGCGCACATTTTTGTGGTCAAAAATATTGATTAAGGTGCCTTCCGGGACGCAACCGGACATGATGATTTCAATCCAGTTAGGGCTAAATTAGCTCTCCACTACCCCAAATAACACTGCCAAATTTCAACAAAATCGGCCTAAGGATTATTAAGATATTCAGGAGAAAACGATTCCTTTTAAAAATGTTGACTCCCTGTCTCTTGAAAACAAAGCATTACCGGACCTTTGGTTATATAAACTTTTCGTCTTAGAATCACTCAAAGAATCACACCTACGATTTTGGCCAAGTACTTACAGAACACCCCGTATAGGTCTATACACATCACGCACGTAAGTCTAAACTAAATACAAACAATCTCAATGTGAATAAAGTGAAAATACATATTCATTAGGATGTAAAGAATATTCAATCAACGTTCAAGTTTCACCATTTCAATGAATGTATCTCGATTATATTTTTCCATATAATTCGACATTTGGTTATATACATGGCAAATT